>PVLC010001473.1:66001-142092 GCA_004027655.1 Graphiurus murinus
GGGGGGGGGGGGGGCATCCTAAGGTACATGATGTACTTACACAAGTATATCAAGGTAACTCACTGAACTGAACCTGAGAGGGAGGGAGGGCGAGGGAGCGGGGTGGGAATTGGGAAAGGGGTCAAATGAGAAATGTGTGCAAATATGTCGTTATCAATTTGTACCTAACAAAGATGTATGCTTACAATGCACAAATTATTACATTAAATAAATAAATAAAATTCTCACACACACATACAAAAAGATGGAAATGTGTATCTGTGTCAGTATTGCTGTAATGGCTCCTGATAGTCCATCCACATGTAACTTCACCATGAAGTCATAGCTGGCCTCAAGCTCAGTATTGAGTAAAGCACACTATGCTTTTCCAGATGAGTGAGAGAGAGCTTGAAAGAGAGGAGTGATATAAATTGCCATCAGTTACCAAGACGGGTTACCTCATACAATTATGTCCACCCTGCTGGTTTTCAGCAGCACTGAAAACAAGCAAACAAAATAAAACAACAATAACAAAGAGAGCCATGAGCAAATACTTTAGAACAAAGAAAATTATTTTACAGGTGTGTATCTCCCATGGAAAACAGGGAGAGAAGGTTAACTCCAGGATGTGGAGAGAATTTCCTTGTATACTTGACTCATTTAAAAATGATCACAATCTTTGAGTAAAAGTCCACCAAATTGCTTTTGTGTTTCAAATCAGGAAGGAAGAGTGGCTAGTATACTTTTTACATATGATAGGCAAAGTTTTCTAGGTTTCTCATTTTTGTAGGTGAATTACTCTGTGTCTTATTTCAATATCCTCCATTATGTCACAAAAAAGGAAAACTTTAATGGGAATGAATAAGTCTCTAAAATGACTTTTGTTGTACCCAACGTCTATGTTCATCTGCTTTGGGGCAGACTTTTCTTTCTGAACTATGCTAAAACCCCCAAAATCTGAATCTATCATAACTCTCTGAAGAAATTCTGTATTTTATGCATATGACATGATGGTCAATGAGGATTTTCCTCCAGTCTCAGCCACTTTGGCAGAAATAGTATTTTGTTTATTTTTCTAAAGGGACTTTTCAGAGCCGGGTGTGGTGGCACACACTTGTAATCCCAGGATTTGGGAGGCTGAGACCGGAGGATCCGGGTTCGAGGTCCGCCTCAACTACTTACTGAGACCCTGTTTCAAAACAAAAAGAATAAAAAATAGGGCTGGGGGTATAGCTCGGAGGTAGAATGCCCCTGAGTTCAATCCCTAGTACCGCAAAAAAAACCCCAAAACAAACAAACAAAAAAACCAAATAATTTTCAGTCTCCAAATCACAACTCTGATTTAGAAATTGCCTATCATCTGCATAACAGTCTGCTTACATGATCCTTAGAATTGGAATCAATATTACAAATATTGCAGCTCTGACCTTGCTTTCTAAACATAGGCAAGTTTTGTAATCTCTCTGTGCCTCAACTTCCTCATCTATTCAATGCAATACACATGCACACACACACACATACACAAATACATATATATCATAAGGTTTATTGAGATGATTATATAATTATGTAGAGAAAATGATATGTGCTTGGCACACAGTTATGGATAAGTGTTTCCATTACTACCATCACTATTATCCTATTACTATTAATATATTATTATGACATTAATGCTATAATTACTGTATTTATAAGTATTCTATTATAAATGTATAGAATGACAATTCTCTCAGGAACTGTTTATAAATAGACAATGACATAAAATTTAAGATAAAATAGTGCAAAGGTCATTTAAAGTGAATATTTAGAAAAAGAAAAAAGAACTTTTTCACCCTTTAAAATAAATGCTTCCCAGCATGGCCAAGTTCATAAATTATTCTGAAATACACTTTTTAATTTGGAAGTACTAATGTGTAGCAATGTATTTGCTTTCAAACAAAAGAAGATTAGAAATAAAAGCTCACTTGAGAGACAAACTAAATTTGTTTAGAAGTTTGTATCTTTATAGTTATCTATATTTAACTATGGAAGATTATCTACATGCCTTTGGTTGGATGTTTAGACCTAATTCTGTGTGCATATATAAATAGTGAGTATAATTCTGTGCATATATATGTGTATGTGTGAATATATACGTCTGTGTGTATATATATATACATATATATGCATCTGTATGGTGTGTGTATATATATGTATATGTATATACATATATATGTATATGTATATATAAATGACATTTAAAACTCAAGAGTTCAGATTTTAATCCAAATTCTATTTCTGCTTATAGTACTGAAAAAAATCAAATTAGTGGATGTGTGTACATATAACACATACCACTGACTATCTTAACTAAATTGTGTCTCTACAGAACCGAAAAACACAGAATTAAATTCAAACTCCATATAAAGGATTTTTATGTGATTTTTAAAAAAATAATTTCTACCAGGGTACTTCATTTGGTTATTTTTATTGTATCATTGATATGTCCTTTTTTTTTTTTTTTTTTTTGCGGTACTGGGGATTGAACTCAGGGGCGTTCTACCTCCGGGCTACACCCCCAGCCCCATTTTTTATTCTTTATTTTGAAACCGGGTCTCACTAAGTTGCGGAGTGCCTCACTAGGGTAGCTGAGGCTGGCCGCGAACCTGGATCCTCTGGTCTCAGCCTCCCGAATGCTGGGATTACAAGCGTGCGCCACCACGCCCGGCTTGATATGTCCTTTTTCATGTATTAGAAACCTAATCCCCTTACCCTCCCCCCCCAAAAAATATTCCTAGGAAGGACTAGCAGAAAGGAACAAGTGTAGGGTGAAGGTCTAGGTAGCCAATTCTGAAGCCAGTGCTGAGATCTGGGAACATATTTGTAGAAAGAAGAGCTACATAGCCAGGTGTGGTGGTGCACGCTTGTAATCCCAGCATTTGGGAGGCTAAGACTGGAGGCACTCCGCAACTTATTGAGACCCTGTTTCAAAATAAAGAATAAAAAATAGGGCTGGGGCTGTAGCTTGGAGGTAGAATGCCCCCCAGGTTCCATCCCCAGTACTGCAAAAAAAATAAAAAATAAAAAATAAAAGAAAGAAGAGCTACATTATTGCAGGAATCAAACAAGAGGTAAAGTAACTATCCAATAAAACTCAGTCTAAATATACCAAGTTTGGCAAAGATTAAATAAGACAAGTTAAATTCAGCTTATTAGGTTGGACCTTTAAAAAATGTGCATAGACCTAGATATATGTAGCAACATCACACTATTTATGAGAATGAAAGGGAAAATGATAGTATCTCTCTCTTGGGGATTTAACCAAAGAGCACTGAAATGACATAACCATGCTTGAACAGCCAAAGTATATTCTGATTCCAACTGAGGAAGAAGGAACTGTGGATGACTAGTATACAAATAGTGGCTTAGTATCATCTCTATCCCACATAAAACGTCCCTCTGTTACAACGTCTGCTATATATTGTGTCTCTTTTTAGCTATGTAGGTGGCCAAATTATCTTTCCATCCTCATCTTAAGTGTGGGTGTGCCCATTTTGTTCTAGACTCAATGTAATTTTGCTCTCATTCAATAAAGACTATGGTTAAATTAGAGAAAATGAAAATTAACAAGTTGCAACGAGAACTTTTCATTCATTACAAAAGAATATTATCAGTAATTGAATCATTTTACTTGTCTTTCTTAGGAACTAAAATCCAACGTGGATCTTCTCCAACTAACATAGAACTTGTAGAATTACGCAGAAGTAGTCCAGAATAACTGGTTTAGCCAAAAGTGTAGTAGAATTAAACATTTTTACAAGATTGAGAAAAGTCAAAGTCAAACCTTAGATGGCATGGGGACAATTTTAAATCTTCAGAAGCCTATCAATAATTTGGTACTCTGGGCAGGGGAAGAAAAGTGAGAGCAAAGATTGAGTATCCTTTAGCTAAATGCATAGGTCCAGAATTGTTTTGGGTTTTGGATTTTTTTTCAGATTTTAGAATATTTGCTTATACATAGTGAGATATCTTGAAGATAAAACCCAAGTCTAAACACTATTTATTTATGTTTCGTGTACCTCTTATACATACAGCCCGAGGGTAATTTTTTCAATATTTTTAGTGCACTTGCATTAGTGCACTTGTCAGTGAGGTCGGGTATAAAATTTTCTTCTTGTGGCATCATTTTGGCACTCAAAAAGTTTCAGATTTTGGAACATTTTGGAAGCAGGGATGCTCAACCTGTATTATTTTCTTTTTTACATTTTGGTTTGTGTGTTTTTGAAAACAAGAAAAATTACGATTACAATAAGGGCAAATAATATTATAGTAGGAAGGAACCTTACTGATGTTTTATAATGAGAATAACATTCTGACCTGGACCAGAACAGTCTTATTTCACATCTCTTTTTACAGAGTTATTGTCAATAGCTCCCCCTTTCATTTTCAAAAGTGTCTTTATTTAGATAATAAATTATAATGGCTATGTTGTTGATGATATAATGTTCTCATGTTGCCAACAGGAAACTCATTTAATTAAGTAACTTCTCTAAATTAAAATGACCAAGATGGAACTGTGGGGCTGACCTCAGTCTTTTCATCTGTTTCTCTCTATATATCTGTGTCTCAACCTGACTCAGACAGGTTGAATATATGAATAACTGCTAAATTCTCAGGCTATTATTTTGTTCATTTTATTGTGCTACCCATTCTATGCACAAGAGTGATAATTTGGTAGAAATAGTGCTATGGAACTTGTGGATTTCACTAAGCTGTTGAAGTCATTGTAATTTATAGATGAGGAAAAAAATACACTTTTGAATGATTAAGCAAATTATAGGCTACTATTATCTCCACCTCAAAGGAAAATATACTCATCTTCCACATCTGCTATAAGTTTATTTTTAGCTATATGCAGTGGGTGGACAACTAGTTGTTTCCATCCCCATCTTAAGCATGAGTGTGACCATCTTGTTTCCAGGCTCAGTATACTTTTGTCTCCACTTAAAGGTAAATACTAAACTCAGAATTAACTTGCCATGGCAAATATAAACATGTCATGACAAGATTTTCTTCAGGTTAAAACTGGGGACAATAAGTTCTATAATTAATCTATTTTCCTTAGACACTGAAATTGTCAACTATTTTCTTGATTGATCTTACCAACTAATATGTTTTTAAATTTTTACTCAAAATTGTGTTGAGTACCAAAAATATTATTTTTAAAACATAAGCCCATTTTTTTAAATAAAACTAGAACTCATCAGAGTATATAAATTTGTTCACAGTAATCAAAACCATACTTGTACTTCCTACTGAAAATAAAGATATACTTTATAAAAAAGGAAGTAATAAGCATAAGTAGTAATGGAAGTTTGCATATTAAAGATAATTTCTTGAATTTGCTAATATAGGAGATGCTATATCCATTATATTACTGATCTAGTTTCCAAATGCCCCTAAGGACTGCTGATCAATCAGTAGAACAGAATTGTACAGAAAAGTATACACACACGCAACTGATAAGTGATCATTCTTCCTCCCAGAAAATTACTCAATAGTATCATCTAGTGCGCTGATAATTTCTAATATAACTCTATCTTGTGCTTTTACCACAAAGGGAAATATTTGTTTCTCTTTAAGAAATTCCTGGTACTTTAATAATTTATTTTTATTGGTATGCATGATAAGTTTTTATAATGGCTTCAAATAATAAATAAGAAAGTTAGGAAAATAAATACTGGACTAATCACTGACATATTTAACAACCTTTTTCTACATAATGCCTTCTATATCAGACTAAGGCCAAATAATACTTTGAGTGGTTGTCTCTCATGACTTTATAATTGACTACATCTTATTGATAAAGATGGCATTAGCTATATTATCAATACGGTATACATATTTAAAATAATTTTTCAGTGAACTTGCACTGAATTACTCCTAATAAATTCTGTCACCTATTTCTCTGTCCAACAATGTATTTGTAAGATTCTTAACTGAGGCTAAGTAAGTAGCTTGTGATTTTAAAAAGAGGTAGGCAACTGGCCTGCATACAATTGACCCATTTTTTCTTAACTACTTACCTCTTTACCATGTAGCTGAAATAAATAACCAAATATATGAATTAATATGATCATATATTTAAAAATGATCATATACTATATGATAACATAGATCATATACTATATGATAACATACATTTTGTTAAGATGTAGATTAACAAAATGTAGATTATTCCTTTGTGTAGTTTTCATGTTTGTACACTGACTTTGCACTGGATTATGAAATAATGAGACCCATAGTAATTCAACAAAAGGACAGAGACTGTTAAAGAAACAAATATTTCCCTTTATTTGATTGTATTACATCTACTCATGGGATATTCATAATTAAAATTCTCAATTTACAGGCCTATATATAAGGCTATTTAGCTGAAAACCAGCCAGCAAATAGCAGCATATATTTGAAAAGCTCACTTGTGGAAAGTGATTTACACACCAACTCAGTTTAGTATAGTCTAACAGTAGATTAGGAATTATCAGCATTTAAGAATCAGAAGAGTAATGCTCAATATTATCTTATCAACAGTGAGTTTGCCTTACTCCTTTGCCAGCTTCACATTGGTAGGTTTCGCTCCGATAGGTATTCCATATTTGTGTAAAGTGCTAATCAAAATCTCCCGCATGTCCTTGTTGTAAGAATCAAAGTCAAACACATTCCGAACCACACTGGAGAGACCTTCAGTGGGGAATTTCTGTATTAAAAAAATTTCTTTGTTATATATGTGATAAAGTATACAATATGAGAAAGATTTACAAAACAGACAGAACAATAATGTACAAATAAACTCTGGAAGAAATTTATTGGTCTTGTTAGATAACTAGATAGTAGGAATATGCATTTTTTCTCTTCTCTTTGTTAGATGACTTAATGGTATTTTCCTTTTAAAATAAATACTAGAATTTGAGGAGGAACATTCCTGCTCTCAAATGTCAGGACTATGCGCAGATCCTGGTGCTCAGTGACTGTACCTGCTTTCTGAAGCCTCCTGTCTTTATAAGTAGCACCACGTTGACATTGAAAAATGCTAAGTAAGTAAAGGAGAGTGCTGAGTATCAACAGAGGAGTATTTAGAAGACTTACAGTCTTTAAATGATTGTGCAATAAAAATTAAGTATGAAATGTGATGGATATGTTAATTGGGTTGATTCAATCATTCCATAATAATATATACATATGGAAAAACCATATTCTGTCCCATAAACAAATAAAAATTATTTGTCAATTAAAATACATATTTAGAAGACTTACAGTCTATGAATAAATGAAAAAAATAAAGGAATAAGAAAAGAAAGGAAGCAGAACAAAAAAATATATAGGGAATAGAGAAATAGGGAATAGCAGAGGGAAAGAAAACATGTACCACAGCAGCTGGTTGTACACTGGTAGTTCCTTTGGGTCCTTTAATGGTTCTGTTTTGATTTTCTTTAGGTGCTTGGAACTAAGCTGGCTGAATTGGACTTATTACAGTTTTATAGATAGGATAAAGCTTTTTATCCCCCCCATATGTATTTTAATTGACAATTTTTATATGTTTATGGGACAGAATATGATTTTTTCCATATGTATATATTATTACGAATGATTGAATCAAACCAATTAACATATACATCACATTACATACTTATTTTTTATTGCACAATCATTTAAAATCTACTCTTAGCATTTTTTATATATACTTTACATTATCATTAGCCATAGTCTATGGTTATCATGTGGTGTAACAGATCAAAAATGTATTCCTTTTAACTAAAAATGTGCACACTTTAACAAGCATTTCTCCCTCCCTGTTCCCAGATTTGTAGGTTTTCTTGGAGGGTTGGAGATGGGGAAGAGGTCAAGAGTCATTAGGCTGTAGCCAGGTGTGGTGCTGCATGCCTGTAATCCCAGTACTTGGGAGATTGAGACAGAAGGTTTGAGGCCAGCCTCAGCAACTTAATGAGGCCCTCAGTAACTTAGGGAGACCCTGTTTCAAAATAAAAAGGGCAGGAGATTTCATTCCCCAGTACCAAAAAAAAAAAAAAAAAAAAAAAGTCATGTGGCTATAAGCTTCATGACCATTATTTGTTAAGTAAATAGAATTTAGATGAAGTTTTTGTTTGTTTTCTTTACCAAGTGGACTACACATCAGATGTGTTCACAGGAATTTCATGTTCTTGCCTATTAACTCTATCTTACAAAACTTTCTTGTAGTATTTTTAGGTGTGTTATCAATACTGTTCCTTTTCTATTTTCTATCTCTATGTCATTTTTATTTCAAAATAAAAATATTTTCTACCCCAGACATCACATGCTTATGGTAAAAAGTCAAAGAATAGAACAAGAAGGTTTCCCAGGGGGTCTTACTCTCCTGCCTTGCTTTCCCCACAAAAACCCCTCCAACGAATTTCTTAGCTGTTTGGTAATGGCCATGGTACAGAAGCTTGCTAAAGCAAATCCAAAAGCCAAAATCGATAATGCTCATTGTTCTTCAACATTTATAACTTAGATTACAGCTATATCGTATCACCAAATCTGATTATTTATAGAAATTCAAAGACCTGGTATAAATTATAATTATGCAGTAGAGAGACAGAGATAGAGATAGAGATAGAGATAGAGATAGAGATGAGAGAGAGAGAGAGAGAGAGAGAGAGAGAGAGAGAGAGAGAGAGAGAGAGAGAAGAGAGAGAGAGGCGGAGAGATTGAGACTGATGGTATGTTCTAAACCTCTGTGCACAGTTGTATGCCATACCTGTAAATGTTTGACAATATTGACAACTTCTCTAGTGGAATAAGGATAGTTAATAATGCCCTGGTCTGCCAAATCCCTCAACTCCCCAAAGGCAGCCACGAGCTTCTGAAGGATGGGTTCAGGCACATTTGGTCCATACTGTTTTAGCATCTTGAGCTCCGAGTGGGGCTTGGGGTTGTCAACTGCATGGCAGCTAAAAATGTCACCTAAAGGAGAGAGGAGATTCACATTTGACATGCAGCTAATCCATTATAACACTACAGGAGAAAAATCCAAATGGTTGTTTAAAGAGCCTTTGGTTGCTTATCAAACACAGAAAGCCCATCCAACAATAAAGTGGGATGAAGAAGAAAGCAAATGACTAAAGCCCAACTGGGTAACCTGTGGTTTATTTTGTGTGAGTTATTTTCTATTAAACATTATATAACACTCAAGTAAATGCTCCTGGGAGATATTAGAGTACAAAGGCCAAGCCTCCTCTATGTCTCTGCCTCCCTAAAGGCAATCAGTGGTAACAGTTCAGTACATTTATTTTTCCAGACCTACTTTAGCATTTTTTAAAAAATGCATACATGCAAATAAATAGTTTTAGTGATTTATTCTTTCCATTAATGAGAATGCATTCTTCACATGCTTCTGAGGCTGCCTTTTAAACTTTAAAAACTGTTGAAGATCATAAAAAATTATATACATGCATCTTACATGAATGTTTTTCTATGTGTAATAAAAAAGAGGAAATTAGTATTATCACTCTCCAAACAAGTTATATCTTGTGCAGATTGCTAGAATATACATTAAAGGCTACTTTTAGAAAAGGAAACTTTTAAACACATTGTCTAAATTAAAATCAAGAAGAGAAATGTAGAAACACAAAATATTTTATCTGGAATTTAGGCAACAGAAAATGTACTAGGGAAACAACTTATGCACATTCTCATGCTAAAAGTTTGTATAATGCTACTGATTCATAATTGAAGAGAGCAGGGACAAAAGGAAGTTAAAGTAAATAGACATATTATTTATTGAGTTCATTTTAGAAAAAGGAATTGTCAGCAATAAGGTCTTACTTTGATTTAGTAAGAATAAAGTTATTTTGTGTATGTGTGTATGTTTGTGTATATTTTATTTAACAGTAAC
Organism: Graphiurus murinus; assembly: GCA_004027655.1. NCBI lineage: Eukaryota > Metazoa > Chordata > Mammalia > Rodentia > Gliridae > Graphiurus > Graphiurus murinus. The sequence continues at coordinate 75,894 of PVLC010001473.1, forward strand.
TGAATAAAATGAAAGCCATGAAAACTTAAAACTTTTGTCTCAAGAATTTTTCAAATACAAACATGTAGAACAGCTTTTGACTTTCTTTTGCTGAAAATGAAATATAACGGTAATATATACAGATAATTGTCATTCAGTAATCAAATAATTGTTAAAAATCCAACACTAGGTACTTTATAGGGGTCAATGATCAAAAAATAGCTGTCTCAAGGACAGGGAGGTAAATGAGGAATATTAGAAAGTATGTTTCAAAGAAAAAGCATAGTATAGGAGAGTAGAAGTGGTGATGGTGGGGGAAGTCAGTCAGGTAGGCCTTATTGAGAAGGAAACATCTGAGCAAACATAGACATCTGGGGTATAGCTAATGCAAAGACCTTAAGGCCAGCAGATCTGGCATGTGGAATAGCAGACTGGCTGGAACAGAACGAGTGATAGGCAGAGCAATTCCGAACAGGATAGAACATGAGGTCAGGGAAACAAGAAGATCCTGGAGACACATCTCATAGGACATTATAAACCAGTGTAAAAACTTGTGTTTATACTCAGAATAAAATGGGAAGTCAAGGAGGATTTTAAGCAGAGGAGTGAACTGCTGCATGGAGAATAGAAGACAAAAGAGTATTGGGAGACAGAAGTCCATGGGTTTGTAGTACTGCTGCACATCTTGTTAGCAAAAGCACAGACAACACTGACCATGTTTTCAAGGATGTTTGAAGCACAAACATCTTTTCCTTTGGAACAAGTTATAGCATGCTTACTGTCCATTATAAAAGATTTATATTACCTCAGCTCAGAGCTCTTCTCTTGGAAAGCATCTCACTTTAAGTGCAGGTATCATCTGACCCTCTTCATATTACGCTGTGGGAACTGGGCTTTAAGGAGCCAGCACAAATGCTAATTCTCTAACTACTGCTTTTGCTGTGAGTAATAATCTCTCCTTTGTCTCTGACCCAGGAGTCTATTTCTTCTGCCACAAAGCTGTGGCAGGCTAATTTGTTAGGCTACAGGTAGGAAAAATCTTCAATTCTTCACAGTTCATGACAAAAGCTAACAGTGGAAGCAGGCAGACCCATTAGGGGACTATTACGAACAACCCAGGTAAGAGATTGTAGTGGCTTGGATCAGAATGGTGGTCAATGGAAGTGATAAGAAATTCCAAAAATATTTTGAGAGTAGAACCAATATGATTTCCTGATAGACAGTAAGACATATAAGAGAAAGAGAGGAGTCAAAAAATGCTTTGGGCCTAAGAAGGATGGAGTTATCATCACTTGAGATAAAAAGACTATAAATCAATAAGATTTAAGAGGAAAATTCATTGTTGACATCCTAGACTCAAGATATGGGAGATACTGAACAGACAATTTGATATAATGGAGAATTTAGGACAGAGTTCTGGGCCAGAGATAAAAATCTGGCAATAACAGGAATATAAATGGTATTTTAAAGTATGACATGTTCTGATTTTATCAAAGGAATGAGTGTGATAGGTAAAAGAGGAGCAGGGGCATTCTATCAAGCACCCAACAAGGAGGCTGAGAAGGAATACTCATTAATATAGGACAGAAACCAAGAAAGCAGTTGAAGGGGAGCTGAAAGTCAAGTGCGAGAAAGTGTACCAAGGAGAAGAGAGAGACCAACTGTAACATGTACATTAAATACTGATGATAAATTAGCAAAGATGAGGACTGCAAATTGATCACCAGATCTAGCAATGGAAAAGTCCCTGATGACCTCGACAAGAATTTCTGTGGAGCAATGGGAACAAAAATCTGATTAGAATGTATTTGAGAATGGTGAAGAAAAAATGGAGATAGCAAGCATTGACAAATCTTTTGAGCACAAACAAGTGTTGTGGTGAGTTTTGCTACAAAGGAGAGCAGAAGAATCCAGCAGCAAGTTAGCAATAAAGGAGGATTAAGAGGGTCTGTTTTTAAGATTGAGGAAATCTTGAAAGGGAGCAAAGTTTATTGCTGATGGAAACATATAACAGAGGGGGAAACTGCTATACAGAGAGGGAGGGCGGAGTTGCTAGAAGAGTACCCTTGAGAAGGGGGATGGAGAGCTCATCTGGAGGAACTGGCTCTGGATGGGAGTGTGAAAAGTTTACATGTAATGGGGGAAAGCAGAGCATTATTGGTGAAGACTCACTGGTGGGAGTCTTTGGATATTAGTTTCTAGTTGCTTTTATTTTTCTCAGTGCAGCAGAAAGTGTGTGGAAGAAGAGTGAGGAAACTGAAGCTTGGTTAGGCACAGGGAGGGAATGGGACTGGAGGGGAAGTGGAGACTTTTCTTTTCCCCTCCATGAATGCTGCTACACTTCAATTTCTTACAGTGAGTGTTGAAGTATTATGTAATTTTAAAACAAACATATAAGAGGATTCATGCAGCAGCATGAAAGCTGTGAGGAGAGAGGAGATCTGAATTACTTGCTTAGGGGAACAGGAAAGTGAAAGAATGAGGGGAGTGTGGTGTCACTACATGAAGGGACACTTGAGGTCTGTAGTCAAGAATAAAGTAAGATCGGTTGGAGTGGTTTGGGGCTTTTTCTAACCACATTCAGCAACACATGTGAAGGCTGAATGTAGTCAGAGAACTGGGGCTGAGTTCCACGTGCTTAGGATAAGCTTAGAGAAGGAAAAGAAGCTGAAGATGTATGCAAGAGAGTAAAAAATGTGAACAATCATGGAAGGCAAGCTGGGTTAAAAAAAAGAAAAGGACAGATAAAGGAGTAGAAAATATATGGGGGCATGTAATTGAACAGGTGGTAGAACTGAGTTTCCAATAGGCTTGAAGGGTTGTTGGATTTGAGGTACTTACTTAGAAGTAGTAGTTGGAAAGATTGGAGGTGGTGGGTGCAGCAAAGAAATGAAGATTCCCAAAGAAAAGTGAGAATAGTCATGAAAGTGAGATTATAGAAGCGTGTCAGCAAATGAAATTCTGGTATGTTCTTTGGAGTGAGCAGCTGAGATATAACACAAGAAAAGATTGATGGAATAAAAACACCCAAGGGACCAAGAGGCCACAAAGTTGGAAGGGCCACATGGGTTATGTTGCAACCATTTCGAACCTTTTCCCATTGGAAACTCAAACCTTTTCCCATTAGAAACACTCGCAGGTTTATATTGGTGTGTTCACATTGCTACATTTGTAAGAGCATCAGCAATACATGAATTATTAATGACTTTTAAAGTACTATCTATATATATTAAGAATTAGAAAAATTGTATAAATGAGCATATTATACTTCCATCCCTGACTTCCAATGCAAACAACCCTTCTTACCAGTTTCTTGTGTTAGAAAAAATTCTAATACATGTTTAGCATATATGGATATACATATCTCTTCTGCTTTTAAAAAATGCAATTAGTAGGCCACTATATCCACTTTCATCACTTACTGTTTCAATTAATATTTTAAGAATTGCTTTTTTATTCCAGCATGGGATATCACTTATTGCATTATTTTAAAATAGCTGCATAGTATTCTATTGTGTGGATGCAATAGAATTTGTCTAGTCCTATTTGCATGGATATTTGAGTTGTTTCATTCTTGCTGTTATAAATAATGCTGTGTTGCCTACCATTGCACTTAAATCATTATATAGGAAAATCTCTTGGATAAAGCACTTAACTTGGAATTGCTACGTCAAAGCTCCTACTAGGCAACTTTGTTTCATGTTGAGTATGAGAGTCCAGAATTATATACTTGTCACAGAGAGAAGTCCTTCAAGGGTTACAATAATTAAGTTCATCCTGGGGCCTCTTCAGAGCTGGCCTTAGCCTCCTTGTAGGGGGATGTGACAAAAACAGACACTAACACCATTTCTTACTTTATTCCAAAAAGCTCTACATAACAAAGTTTAGTGTATTTGTTTAAGAAAAAAGGCTGTGGAATCAGAGGGACTTAATACGAAGTTTAGCTCCAACAGTCATTAGCTGACTACAGAAGAAGTTAATCTCTCTATCAAATATTCTCCTTCTTTAAAATGGGGACAACAGATACTGTCACAGGGCAGTTATGATGGTGGTACAGCACATGATAAATGACAGCATTACAGCATTGTTATTAATATTATTTATGTTATTACTATTGTTATTATTACTATTTTTACCTAGAGTGCCGAAGAAATCATTGCCTAAAAAAGGAAATCCAGGTCTGTTGGCCAGAACAATCATTCTAAAATCAGGATGAATCACTATAACATTTTCTCTTCCATCCACATTAGCAGAATCTGAAAAATAAAATTTCTTTTTATTCTTTATTGATATATACTAATTCTTAAGACTGTCAAGTTACAGACGTTAGCCTAAGTAGCCATACTATTTAATTATCTTAACAAAAACTCTAAGATATCTGGCTATGATAACTGGGTTGCAGAAAAACAAACTTTCTACAGAATATTAGTCACACTGAATTATAGGAACTTGCACATTTATATAAATTCAACGTACACCTAAAAAGCACACTTGTCTAAATGTCGTACAGTTCTTAAACGTGGCTTGAGATGTGATTATTCTTGAAAAATAAAAATAGAAACGATAAAAATCCATAGAAATAGCCTATGGATGCCTAAGAGATAAGCCAACATTCTTTAGCTGTCATCAGCTGTGGCCCTTTGCACAGAGCCTGCTGCCTTGCAGTTGAAGAAGCTATTCCTGTCTAGGTTACGCACTATAACCTAACTACATAAAATTAAGGTCTAGAAAACCTAGTCTCTCCATTATTTAAGTGTTGACTTAGTACCAATTAGGGGATTTTTTCTTTCTTTCTGGTACTGGAGATTGAACCCAGGGGCATTCTATCTCTGAGCTACACTCCCAGCCCTATTTTTTATTCTTTATTTTGAAACAGGGTCTCACTAAGTTGCGGAAGGGCTCATTAAGTAGCTGAGGCTGGCTGCAAACCTGCGATCCTCCTGTTTCATCCTCTCATTTATTGGGATTAATAGTGTACACTACCACACCCAGCCAATTAGGGGATTCTAATACAATTTTTAAAATAAGTGATCTCAAGTTTACTGGAGCTTTCTTTATGCAAATGTTTAAAGGAAATGTCTAAAGAAAATGCAAATATCTAAAGGAACTAAATATTACTATCTGCTGGCTGGTGCACATTCCAGATATTGTCTGGACTGTTAGTTCAGGCAGTGGCTTGATATAATAAGAGCTTTATTATTGTGGTTATTTTAAGAAGAACCATTTGCCATCTGGGTTTATTTAAGCCCCAGCCTTAGGCTGTTCATCTTTAAAAGATGATGGTTGTGACACACCTGCAGTTTTATAGAGATAAGTCTTTAAGAACCTACAGTCATAATTTTTAATGATACCAAATAGTAATCTTTCAAGGTGTCACACATGCATGCACTAATACAACCTATAGTTTTAACATCTTACCCTCATTAATTTTGGCAGTGTAAAAAATAAGAGTATGTGGGCTAATATAATGATAAAACCAAGATGACAATAAAAATGAGAATCTAAAAAAAACTAAGAAAATGAAAAAGGCCTAGAACTGATGGGCTTATGAAACTTTTCAAAAGAGCTTCAAGCTTCAGGTGCTCTTATTTAAAATGTCATCTACACAGTTGTGGGGATGGGGGTTGGATAGCTCAGTGGTGGAACACATCAGTGAGGCCCTGGGTTCAATCCCCCATACCATACCCATACACACAAAGTCATCTACAATTACACCTGAGTTTGCAAATTATCAGCTGCGGCCCTTTGCCGCAGAGCCTGCTGCCATGCAGTTGAAGCTATTCCTGTCTAGGTTACGCACTACAACCTAACTACATAAAATTAAGGTCTAGAAAACCTAGTCAGGAGCCGGGCGTGGTGGCTCACGCTTGTAATCCCAGCATCCGGGAGGCTGAGACCCAAGGATCCAGGTTCGAGGCCAGCCTCAGCTACCTAGTGAGGCACTCCGCAACTTAGTGAGACTTGGTTTCAAAATAAAGAATAAAAAATAGGGCTTGGGGGTATAGCTCGGAGGTAGAACGCCCCTGAGTTCAATTCCCAGTACTGCAAAAAAAATAAAACAAAAAAAAAAACCTAGTCACTCCATTATTTAAGTGTTTACTTAGTACCAATTAGGGGATTTCCTCAAAACACAGAAGAAATTATAGAGGATTGTGGGGAGATAATCATTCTTCAACTTTAATTTTGTTTCAGCGATTCTTTCTTCCTTTCTATTTTACTATCTTCATAACACCTCCTAAAAAGGCAGGCAGAATTCTAATCCTGAGAGTCCGAATGATATTGTTAAAAGACAATATTAAGGATAACCCACCACCACACCCAGCTTGAACTTGTTCCTTTTTTTTTTCTTTTTCTGGTACTGGGGGATTGAACCCAAAGGCATTCTACCTTCAAGTTATACCTGCGACTCAATTTTATTTCTTATTTGGAAACACGGTCTTGCTAGGTTAACAAGTCTTACTACTTGCTGAGGCTGTCCTTGAACCTGTGATCCTCCTCCTATCTCAGCCTCCCAAGTACTGGGATTACAAGAATGTGCCACCACGTCTGGCTTGAACTTGTTCCTTTTGAGTGAGATCTTCTTTTACATACTGAAGATTTTAATTATTAGTCCCAGCTTGTTTGGTTATTATTCTACAGGCTATTTATTTTCAATGAATAGTTATAGATTTTCAAGTCTTTTCAGGAGGTAAATATTTGAAATAAAAAACTAGAAGATGTTCTCTCATTGCATTAGACAAAATTAAACTTTCCTTGTAGGTTAATTACAGTGATGAAATCAACCTATCTTCATTTTTCCCTAATAATAGCAATCAAAAGGGTATGTGGGTAGGAAGGGGAAGAAGACAATCCAAAACAGAGAATAACTTCTTCCTGACATAGGGGCTTATGTGTAATACACACACACACACACACACACACACACACACACACACACACATATTACACAAATATATAATAATTATATATTATATATATAATTATATATAATTCAATGTTTAGCAATTTTTCTGTTTGTACTGAGATAATAATAAAATAAGTCTTAATATTGTGAGAAAGAAACATGTGTGAGTTTAAAAAAGTTCCAGATAACAATTAAAAATAATCATAAATAATTGAGTAATAAGTATAAAGATTATATGTTGGTAATTCTCAGAATATAAAAAAATATGAAGCCATTTTGTCCTGATACTACTACTGAAATTTTCAAAGATGCTTCTCAGCTATAAAAAGTAAAACTCAGCCAGGTGTGGTGATACACATTTGTAATCTCAGTACTTGGGAGGCTGAGACAGGAGGATGGCAGGTTTGCGTCAGCTACTTACTGAGGCCCTCTGCAACTTAGTGAGACCCTGTTTAAAAAATAAAGAATAAAAAATAAAGCTGGGGGTATAGCCTGGAGGTAGAATGCCCCTGGGTTCAATTCCAAGTACTGACTGGAAAAAAAAAAGTAAAACTAGGGGCCAGGGATGTAGCTTAGTGGAAGAGGGCATATTTAGCATGCATGAAGCCCTTGGTTCAATCCTTAGTATCCCCAACCCAAAAATAAAACTGACAAAGTTATATTTAGATATTACATTTTATAAATGATTATCAATGCATCTAATTTATACTTAACTTATGTTTATTGCTTTTAGATAGGTAGCCAGCTAAGTTGGTGGTTTGAGAGCAGTGATGTAAAAATTGCATTCATTAAAGGATATGATGATTTTACTCACTTGCAACAATACGTCTTCCATCTGCTAGGATCATTTCTCCATTTTCTACTAGAGTTTTCAAAATACAGGTGACATTTGTTGGGGCTTTGTCTGCCTCATCTACTACCAGAACATGCCCCAACTTGACCGCTTTAACCTTTAAAGACAGAAAATGTGTCATAAAAAAGCAAGCAAACAAAAAAATCAACTGTTATTAAAGCTTTATTATCTACTACGTTGAACTTATAATAGCTGGTTTTAAGTTATAGGCACGCTATCATACACATAAAAAGTCTATAGCAGAGCTAGAAATGAAATTTATAGTTCTCCACCAAAAGTTTCACATAATTACTAAGCTGCCAACTTTGTGATAATCTTTTAATTTCCCTTCAGTTTAGAATTATTCCTATAGTGGTGATACCCAATAATATTTCACACTGTAAAACAAGTATTATAAATAGATTTTTAAAAAGTATAATAGCCAGGCATAGTGGCACATGCTTGTAATCCCAGTACTTGGGAGGGTGAGACATGAAGATCACAGGTTTGTGAACAGACTCAGCAACTTAGTGAGGCTCTCTGCAACACGGAGGCTAAGAGGAATGATGTAAGTAATTGTGAGTGTTAAATATTGCATTTGTAAGGCTCTTAAAATAATGTAAAATTTTAATATGTTAATAGATCAGGATGGATGGTGCTGAAGAGGTGGGTGTTCAAGACAAAGAAAATCAGGGATCAAACTCCTGGGGCATAATTATCAAAGGATGAATATGAATGTCTATGTTAGCTGAAATAGAAGTTAAAATCAAGAAATGTGAGAAAAGGCACTGGAAGGGTAGATTGAGTTTCTATTACTAAGGATTTTGTTGCCAGACCAAGAAATACATATTTTACTTCATTAAGTAATGGGATGTAATTTAATATTTGTGAGTTCAGACATGATAGAAATGGAGCATGAAATTATACTTTAGGATATTTAATTTGGCAACAATACACAGAATAGACGAAAATGGAATTACTGTAACTGTTTGGTAAAAAAGAATTTAGGATGCTGATTGGGAGAAAGCATGAAAAAATGGAAATAAAAAGTGTTATATTGATGTGAAGCATTCTGCAGAGGTAGAATCTATAGTTTTGCAACTGTTTAGATAGAAAGAAGAGGAAGAATAAGAATCCTAGGTCTTGAGTGACTGTGTGATGGTGACATCATCAAAAGAAGGACAAAAGCAAAAAAAGAACTCTTAAAAACATTTTAGGGGGTGGGCAGGAGGAGATACTCAATAGATTTAAATGTAGAGCTAAAGAGCTTTTTATTTTATTTTATTTTTTTGGGTACTGGGGATTGAACTCAGGGGCATTCTACCTCCGAGCTACACCCCCAGCCCTATTTTTTATTCTTTATTTTGAAACCGAGTCTCACTAAGTTGTGGAGTGCCTCACTAGGTAGCTGAGGCTGGCCTCGAACCCAGATCCTCCTGTTTCAGCCTCCCAAGTGCTGGGATGATAAGCGTGCGCCATCATGCCCGGCTAAGATCTTTTCATTTTTTATTTATTTATTTATTTTTTGTGGCACTAGGGATTGAACTCAGGGGCATTCTACCTCCGAGCTACACCCCCAGCCCTATTTTTTATTCTTTATTTTGAAACCGAGTCCCACTAAGTTGCAGAGGGCCTCACTAGGTAGCTGAGGCTGGCCTCGAACCCGGATCCTCCGGTCTCAGCCTCCCGAATGCTGGGATTACAAGTGTGCGCCACCACGCCCGGCTTAAGATCTTTTTAAATAGTAAGAAATTTAACAGTGGACTAGATCATAACTTTTTCTGATTATATCATTTTAACGAATGTCCTTAAGGAAATACAGATTATTAAATGGATAATTCCTTTTACCACAAGTATTTTATGCCATATTCTAAAATAACTGATAAGGAATATATTTTTTTAATCTTAGAGTAAAAAGTAAATTGTAGGGTAGAAAAAGAAAACGTATAGCTTTTACTCCCAAACCACCTCCTTTCAAGAAAAATTGGGCCCAACTTGGGAGACTTCCAACAAGAGATCCTAAGCCCTCCCAGCCCTGGGGTGAGGACCACAGAGGTTTCATGATGCTTATTTGTGCTGCTGCTGTGCTGGAATCATTTGCACAGACAGACATGCCCGGCAGTCTGGAATTTCTCTGAGTCTCCAATGGGAACTGAGGACTAGATCTTCCCAGCATCTCACAACATTGAGTAAATATTTTACTGGATAAAACAATTTTAAAAAAACTTTTCTAGCCGGGCGTGGTGGCGCATGCTTGTAATCCCAGCATTTGGGAGGCTGAAACCAGAGGATCCGGGTTCGCGGCCAGCCTCAGCTACCTAGTGAGGCACTCCTCAACTTAGTGAGACCCGGTTTCAAAATAAAGAATAAAAAATAGGCTGGGGGTGTAGCTTGGAGGTAGAATGCCCCTGAGTTCAATCCTCAGTACCGCAAAAAAAAAAAAAAAAAAAAAAAAAAAACTTTTCTAGAAGCCCAGTGTGGTGGCACACAGTTGTAATTCCAGTATGTGAGAGGCTGAGACAGGAGGACTGTAGGTTTGAGGCCAGCCTCAGCAATTAGTACCCTTGGCAATTCAGCAAGACCTTGTTTCAAAATAAAAAATAAAAATGGCTGCAGGTGTAGCTTGGAGGTAGAATGCCCCTACGTTTTATCCACAGTACCAAAAACAAACACTTTTCTAGAAACATTACCTAATTTCAAACTCTACACATTTGAACATAATAGAAAACTTAAAATATTCTAGAAGATAAATCAGTAGAGGATTTCTGTCATTCCCTAAATTTCTCATTCTGAAGAAAAAAAACAGAATAAAAAATGTTAATTTTCCTATAATTTGTATTTAAATAATCTACCCCTAAATTGATATATGAATGAGTGCATTCCAGTTAGACCGAAATACATTAGATCTATGGGCGATTCCTTCTAGCTACTCAAAGGCTGAAATACAGCAATCATTCAAAAAGTACTTTAAAATATTAATATAATTGGATTACTAACCAATGGTGAGTCTTCATACACTATTAGTCCATCTTTAACTGAGGGTTGAAGAGTAAGCGTTTGTACTGTGGTATCCCTAAAGTCAAATCAACAAATTTTACAGTTAGTGAGGAAACAAAGTGATGTTTGATCATGAATAAAAATATGAGTACTTCTTCTTAAATTTTTGTTCATCATCCTGCTTTTTCCAAGAAAAATAAAAATAACAAGTGAAATTTCATCCAGCAACAGTATCTTGGTGATTTAATGTAAATTACAAGAGTTTGGAGATTAATCCCAGTTTACAGATTAATAAAGTTCTTCTCTCTCTCTCTTTTTTTTTCTTTCTGGTAATCTCTTCTGTGACCATTTCATACTATAAAGTCACTCTTGAGGGTAAGGAGAAGTTTAAAAATATATTTGTATTATATATAATGTTTATGTTATTTAGAAATAATTTCAGTTGGGTAAAGTGGCATATGCCTGTAATCCCAGTGATTCAGGAGGCTGAGGCAGGAGGATCCCAAATTCCAGTCCAGTCTAAGCAATTTAGACAGATCCTATCTCAACATAAAAAACAAATAAAAATAAAAAGAACTGGGGATGTAGCTCAGTGGTAGAACAGTCCTAGGTTCAATCCTAGTACCTTCAAAAAAATTTTTTATGACAAATTTGGTAATGATTGGCATGTTGATATGCCAAATAAACATGTTCGGGCTCAATCTGCCATCAGTAGGTGCTAAAGGCCAACTATCTCACACTACTTCAAGAACACTGAAGATTTCTTCATGAGATTTTAAACATTTCTGCTAGGACTAGGGAAATCTATTTTATTTTCTCAAACTGACTTTCTACTTTAACTCAGGATCTTCAAAAGTATTAGTAGTGAGTGATCTTGATGTTATGAGCTTCGTTTTTGATGACCTATGGATATAGACATATTTCCCAAACATATGTGTACAGAATCTGCAGGTAATAGGTAGATTTAGACATTTTCACGGGGATCAATTTTATATCTTTGCCTTCTACATACACTAGATCTCAAAATTAAAAAAAAAAATTACTTGGCTAGCTTATTCATGTCACATAAAGAATAAGAATTACTTGTAAAATGTGAGTAGCACTTTTCTTTGTGGTGCTGGGGATTGAAACCAGGGGCTTTCTACCTCTGAGATACACCCCAAGCCCTATGATATATAATATATATGTATTACATATATTTATGTATTTATATATTTATTTATTTTTATTGTTTTGCAGTACTGAGGATTGATTCCAGTGCCATTTTACCTCTGAGCTACACCCCCATATCTATTTTTTATTCTTTATTTTGAAAGGAGGTCTCACTAAGTTGCAGAGGGCCTCACTAAATAGCTGAGGCTGGCTTCGAACCTGCGATCCTCCTGTTTCAGCCTCCCAAGTACTGGGATTACAAACATGTGCCATCATGCTCAGCCTATTTTATTGTTTATTTGGAAACAGGGTCTCGCTAAGTTGATGTAAGCCTCACTGAGTTGCTGAGGCTGGCTTCGAGCATGTGATCTTCCTGTTTCAGCCTCCCAAGTACTGGGATTACAGGTGTGTACTACCATCCCAGCTAGCACTTTCTTTAGAAGAATTCAAAGCTATCTTTTCAAACAACCCTACCACTTATTCAAAGTAAAATCTGAAGTGAAATTGCATTGTTTTGCGTATCCACTATGTGTAAGACATTACTTGGAATGTAAACTTCAGATTTTGCTGCTATAATATACTTGTGAAACTTATACCCAAATGTCAAATTTTACTACAGTCTGTTAAACTGATAAAGTGTGCATATATTTTTAAAAAAGTAATAAATACTACATGTCAATCAAAAGCAAAACAAACTTAAGATATCACTCAAATAATTTTGTTTTGTTTTGTTTTAAGAAAAACAAATCCAATCACAATCAGTTAAATGCTGTAAGAGGCAGTTGTGAGGTAGTGGAAAGAGGACTCTGGAGCCAGACCAATCAACATCCAAATTTTAGTTCTGGTCACTTACAAGCCATATGATCTTGTAAAAAAAAAAAAAACAAAAAACAAAAAACAAAAAATCTGCCCAGGAAGATTGTTGATTGTTGATAGAACTCTTGGAAAATCTGTAGCATAGTATTTGCAGACAGCAGGAATGTCAGAACATGCCAGCTTTAGCCACTTGTTACCGTTATTTCTGTAGTTGTGACTGAAATTTCCTGGCCTAACTTCTACGTGGTCTTCAGGCTCTTAGCATAGATGGTACTTGTTAAAAATTCCTTCCGCCGGGCGTGGTGGCGCACGCTTGTAATCCCAGCATTCGGGAGGCTGAGACCGGAGGATCCGGGTTCGCGGCCAGCCTCAGCTACCTAGTGAGGCACTCTGCAACTTAGTGAGACTCGGTTTCAAAATAAAGAATAAAAAATAGGGCTGAGGGTGTAGCTCGGAGGTAGAATGCCCCTGAGTTCAACCCCCAGTACCGCAAAAAAAAAAAAAAAAAAAAAAAAATTCCTTCCTGGACCCTTTGCAGACTGGGATAGGTTCTCTTGCTGTATGTTCCTTTTGAGCTCTGATTTCCTTTATCTCAGTCCTTAACACTATTGTAATTACTTATTTTAGTATCTGTCTACACAGATTGTAATATGTAGGAGTGTAGAGCATATCTACATTATCCCTCATTCCGTTTCCAGAATAATAAATGCCTCCATCCAGTAGGTGTCTGGCTCACAGGAGAAATTCAATAAATATTTGTTGGACAAATGAAATAAATAAAAAATGATAAAAGGTTAAAAATATCTACAATGTAACAGGTAGTACAGGATACAGTATATGGACTTCCAAACTTATTGGATTATTTAACTCTTTTCTGTTTTAAATAGAAAACCACATTTTTATATCTTGCACATTGCTTAATACATTGGGTTTAAAAGTGTTGGTACTATTATATGATTTTTGCTCAGAAAAAATGAGCATATCACCAATTGACTAGATCTAATTGACTTTTGTTTACAATTCATGCGTTAGGGTTGCATTCATTGTACAAAATAGAATGACAGCTCCCATGGGAGCAATGAAGGAGAAATAGGTCTTAGAATGTGGGGACCAGGAAAAAGAACAATTTCTAATAGTTATTGGTTAATATCAGGTACTTTAGGTTACGTAAAAAAAAAAAAAAAAAAAGAAAAAGAAAATCTAGAACCCACTCTTACAAATGTTGAGTTAGATTAAGTCTCCCCCTTCCTTCCCCTTCCTCCCCCTGGTACTGGGGATGGAAACCAGAAGCATTCTACCTCTAAGCTATAAGCTATAGCTCTATCTTTTTTATTTTATTATTATCATTTTAATTAATTAATTAATTAATTTTTGTGGTACTGGGGATTGAACTCAGGGGCATTCTACCTCCAAGCTATACCCCCAGCCCTATTTTTTATTCTTTATTTTGAAACTGAGTCTCACTAAGTTGCGGAGTGCCTCACTAGGTAGCTGAGGCTGGCCGCGAACCCGGATCCTCCGGTCTCAGCCTCCCGAATGCTGGGATTACAAGCGTGCGCCACCACGCCCGGCTCTATTTTATTTATTTATTTGTTTGTTTATTTATTTATTTATTTATTTATTTATTTATTTATTTATTTATTTGCAGTACTAGGGATTGAACTCAGGGGCGTTCTACCTCCGAGCTATAGCCCCAGCCCTATTTTTTATTCTTTATTTTGAAACCAGGTCTCACTAAGTTGTGGAGTGCCTCACTAGGTAGCTGAGGCTGGCCTCGAACATGGATCCTCCGGTCTCAGCCTCCCGAATGCTGGGATTACAAGCATGTGTCACCACGCCCAGCTCTATCATCTTATTTTTAAACAGGGTCTTGCTAAGTTTCTGAGGGTCTTACTAAATTGTGGATGCTGGCCTTCAGGTTTCTAAGAACTGGGATTATAGGTATATGCCACCACACCTGGCTAAGGCTGACTCTCTTAGAGGTAAGGCATGGTCTTAATTCATCCATAAGTGTGTTAGAAAGTACAGCAATATTGAGAAGGTACACTGGGGTTGAATAGTCAAGGGTCTGAGAGTTGATGGTATGTTCATCATGTACTCCAGGTGAGCTGAATTTAGATTTAGTATTGTGGTGGGTAACTTCTACATCAGAATCTTGATTTATCAAGGCTTGAGCAAGTATGCTGGCAATAAAATTATTGACGTTTGCAATTTCTACACTACCTTCCGATTTCCACCTAGCTTGAAAGGATTCTCCCTCTAACTTGACAAATGGTGACTGGTTTCTTTAAAGTTAATTTCCTTGGGATCTGGACTACCATTCCTGGCCCCTCTACCAAGCTCCTACCTTCATGATGCCCTCAGGGGTTTTAGCATCTGTTCCTATGATCTATGGCTTCCTACACTTTACAAAGAATCCACTCCAAAAATTTATTCTTTTATCTTCACTAAAAGTCAAATTAAGATATGTCTAAAAGTAGAGCCCTAAAAAATGTTAAGGAAAGTAAAAATATGTCATGACAATTAATTGGTTTTTATCAAGTTTTAGTATGGATAAAATATTTCTTGTCAGCCTCAGCAATTTAGTGAGGCCCTCCTCAAGTTAGTAAGGCTCTGTTTCAAAATAAAAAATAAAATAGGGCTGGGGGTGTAACTCAGAAGCAGAACACCACTGGGTTCAATCCCCAGTACTACAAAAAGAAAAAAAAATTCTTGTGTTATAATATATAGTAACATATGCATTTCTATATTAATAGGTTTTATACATTTACTAATGGACATACTTATACTATCTTTTGCTGACAGATTAATTTTTAGAATTTTGAACAAATCAAGAACAGTTTAATTAACTTGCTTAAATTCACTGTTAATATTCTAGCAATGGAGAAGGGGGTGGGCGTGGGAAGGAAAAAGATGTCTTCTCACAGATTTTTATAGCAATATAATGAATTCTCACCTCAGCTCTTACATATTTAATGGGTAACAACATGACACCTTTCAGTACCAAAAAGGAAAAAGGAACCTTTGCATCATTGTCAGTAGACAATTCAGTGGATACCATAACAGTGCTTCAAAGAAGATTAAGGACAGTAAATTCAAGTTGAACTCTAATGTTAAAAGGCAAATGAAACTGCTCTGTAATACTTGAACTCTGGTAGTGTATAGAGCTGTCAAAATAGATTTCTCAAAAGACTTTTTGTGCTAGAAGTAAAAACCATACGTTCAAGGGAAAAAAGCACAAATCAGATGACTTCCAAAGGAGATTAAATGAAGATAAACACAGATGGGAAATGTGGTTTTCAGTGGAGTAATATGCAAGAAAGAGGAATTTTGGGATAAAAAGTGGTTTTGTTCTTTTCTTCTTATTGATCCTTTCATCTTGTACATCAAAGAAAAAGCAAGGCTAGTAAAATGATATTGAGTTTAAAAAAATTGGTTAGCTTATATTTTGTTTAGTCCCTCTGATTATGTAAGGGTGGAAAACAATGTATTATCTACTGCATAGTATGTAATACAATAAGAAAAGAGCTTGATTTCTATGACATCCTATAATATTACAGACTTGAACTTAGTGATACAGTGCTTACTATTATCACAGATAGCATATGAATGGACTCCTAAAGGCAAAATGATGATTCGTTTTAAGAGGGTATTTGATTAAAATCATTGCTCTGCATTCATGAGCATTTTGGATCAAAGATATAATTGCTCTACACCCCAAAAAGAAAATCAATGAACCTAAGACAATATTTTATGCTAATAGAATATTTTACTGCAATTTCAATCCTGTTTTGACTTGGTTCTCTCAAAACAGCGCACACTTGTAATCCCAGCATTTGGGAGGTGCCACCATGCCTGGCTTGTTCTCATTTTTTACTACCTTACAAACTACAACTATAAAAGCCTGTGTCAATAAATGGACCACTCAAAATAAACGTTGTGCTAAACCCTATGCTTCTTTTAACTCTTATTTTAATGCGTTTTTTTTGAAATTAGAATTACTAGCTGGGCGTGGTGGCGCACGCTTGTAATCCCAGTACTTGAGAGGCTGAGATGGGAGGATCTGGGTTCCTGGCCAGCCTCAGCTATTTAGTGAGGCTCTCCACAACTTAGTGAGACATTGTTTCCAAATAAAGAATTAAAAAATAGGGCTGGGGCTGTAGTTCAGAGGTAGAATGCCCTCAGGTTCCATCCTGTACGGCAAAAAAAAAAAAAAAAAAAGAAAGAAATTAGAATTACTAATGCTTCATTAGTAACTTAAAATGATTCCAAATGCAATAAAAGTAATTACATTGTGTAAAGACCAGGTTTTTGTTAAAATAAGGAAATAAAGTTGGCCTTTAGAGAGCAAGTACAGTCTGTTCTGAAATGTTGCTTGTAAAGGTATGTGAAGCTGCTATTTTCTAATTTATGGAGGAGCAAAAATCTCAAAATAGTGATGCTTATTTTGAGATGATTTAGTTAGTTGTATTTTAATAGATTTATGGTTGATTTTCTTTCAGAAAGACAATTAACAGTTAAACCTAAGAATGAAAGAAGAAAGAAGATACACATGAGTTTCTAATAGCTGAGAAAAATCTCCTTTATCTTTATAGTTCATTTAAATAAAAATGGCTAGAGAATAGTTTGCTCAAAACTATGGGCCAAAGAAAGAAAAGAATGGCTCAAAGGACACCAAATTGGTCAATATTTTAAATAGGGGTGATTATGAAAGTAAAACTAAAATGTATCTTTTACCAATAAGATATAAACATAACATCACTGATTGAAAAGTAATGAAAAGTAAATGCTGTCAAAAGGTATTTTCCACCGGGCATGGTGGTGCATGTCTGTAATCCCAGTACTTGGGAGGCTGAGACAGGAAGATGGCAAGTTTGAAGCCAGTTTAAGCAACTCAGTGATTCTCTCAGCAACCTAGCGAGATGCTATTTCCAAATAAGAAATAATATCAGGCTGGGGGTGTAGCTTGGAGACAGAATGCTTCTGGGCTCAATCCCTAGTAACACACACACACACACACACACACACACACACACACACAAAAGATATTTTCCAAGTGAAGAAGGGCTGATGACATCATCAAGAATATAATTTTTAGTTGGGCATGGTGGTGCACCCAGTACCCCCCTCCACACTATTTATATAATTTTTGTGATGTTTATTTAAAAATAAGTAACAAAATTAAGGTTATAAACACTAATAATTACTAATAAAACAGATGAGCTAAGCATGGTGGCACATGCCTGTAATTCTAGTACTTGGGAGGCTGATATAGGAAGATCCCAGGTTTGAAGCAAGCCTTGGAAACTTAGTGAGGCCCTGAGCAACTTAGGGGGACCCTGTTTCAAAATAAAAAATAAAATAGGGCTGGAGGTGTACAGAGGTAGAATGTCCCCGGAGTTCCATCCCCAGTACTACACACAAACACACACAAACACACACACATACACACACACACACACACACACACACCCAGCATCAGACTAAATCTTTTAGTTGGGTCAATTGCTAAATCTCTTGAAGCCCAGTAGTACTCACCTTTACAAAGGGAATTAACACAATATATGAGAGTGTATAACTGAGTAAAAAGTAAGGAGTATTAAAGGAAAGCAAGAGAAGGAGAAAGAGTATTATCATGCAGTACTTTGAATGTTTGTAATTTGAGGGAAAAGTCCATTTATCTATCTATCTATCTATCTATCTATCTATCTATCTATCTATCTATCTATCTATCTATCTATCGAGTGGTACTGGAGATTAAACCCAGGGGCATTCTCCTTCTAAGCCATACCCCAGTCCTATTTTTATTCTTTAATTTGAAACAGGGTCTCAGTAAGTTAAGGAAGGCCTCACTAAGTAGTTGAGGCTGGCAGTGAACCTGTGATCCTCCTGTTTTAGCCTCCTAAGTACTAGGATTACACCATGCCCGGCTGTTATTTTATTTATTTATTTATTTATTTATTTATTTATTTATTTATTTATTTATTTGCAGTACTGGGGATTGAACTCAGGGGCATTCTACCTCTGAGCTATATCCCCAGCCCTATTTTTTATTCTTTATTTTGAAACAGAGTCTCACTAAGTTGTGGAGTGCCTCACTAGGTAGTTGAGGCTGGCCGAGAACCCGGATCCTCCGGTCTCAGCCTCTCAAATCCTGGGATTACGAGCGTGTGCCACCACGTCCAGCTCTGAAAAGTCCTTTGAGAAAAATAAACAAAATACTATTTCTGCCAAAGTGACTGAGAAGACTCCAGTTCTTAAAACAGTTGTTTTGGAGGACACATAGCTTATTTAGTAGTCAATCACTGATCACTAATATGCCCAGAAACAAAAAATCCTAACAAACTATAAAGGCAAAGAAGATGTCAGCAGATAATATTTATGGAATGAGGTCTACTGGGATGTGACACTTTGCAGTTCAGAGGTAGGTCCTTGCTGGGAACCACAAGTAGAAATCAGCCACAGGGAAACAGTCACCTGATGATGACTAAATATTTCAAAACATGTTTAGTTTTCAAAATCCATTTACCTCCACCACATTTCCTAATACGATTACACTAACATTACTTAAAAAGAAATTCTTCCAATATTCAAATCCATGGCAATCAACAAGTCTTTTCCTGATTAAAATTTTCTTTGAAAATTTTGTAGATTGTTCTGTTTTAGAAATAAAAATAAATCTATTAAATGATAAACAGAAAATCGGACTTTTTATTTTATTCTGAAAACTAGCTTTCCAGGTTGGTAAGTTTTAGGGATTTAACATAAACTATTTTCTTTGCAGGAATGTCCTCTTTCCAGAGAAAAATGAAGGAAAGTGTATAGGCCCTTTATTTGAATAGAAAAATGTATCTTCTGATCAATTTACAAATAGGAAAAGAAGACAAAAACACAAAGTTGTGCACATGGAGGCAACCAGGAGTGAGATTGCTGAATGCTTTGTCTGCTGGATAAATCTTTATACCAGAAAGATAGTATATAATAATTTATATTTTTAAATGGCTTTACCAATTGGGTAGCAACATAAAAATACGAAAAAGTAAAAATAATGAAATAACCACTTTTTCATATTATGACATTCTATAGTCATTTCATTTCATTTAACAAATGAAATAATTCTATAGTCATTTCATTTAACAAATATTTTTGAATATCTAGTAATAGTACTGATTTAGATACTGGAGGAATAGTTGTGAACAAAACAGGTAAAAATTGCTTCCTTTGATGAACTTACATTCATATAGCATGCAACTTATTTTATGATACCAATAATGTACAACTTAGAGTATAGTGTTTTCTTGCATGAATTTAAGTACCAAAAGATATTTTACAATAGCTGATTCAAAGAAATAAAGTTTAAAAGTATTTTTGACTAAGACAAATGATAAACTAGTCTGCTGCTGTTTAAGTCTACCAGAAAATATGTTCTCCATGAAGTGTTAGGCTCATCTCTTTTGGCTAATAATCCCAAATACATATTTTGTGTAATATATACTTGCTATATAAGTTGCGATTTATACATAATATTATTTGATATACTATAATCTACAAATAATTTTATCCTCATTCCTGGTTGTTTATTAACTGGAAAAAATTTCCAATGCTCTATTTTTAAATTTACCAGACTTTAGCCAATCAGGTCAAACAAAAGACTAGGCAAATAAATGAGTGATGTATCTAAAATAGTTATCTTCAAGGATATATGTATTTAAATTTTCTAGTTTAGTTATTTATTAAAATTTTACAATAGAGTTTCTTAAAGAAAGGCACTAATGCATCATAAGCAAAACCTATATTGCTTATAGTGCAAAAATTAAAGAGTCCATTCAACCTGAGTCTGTCTTCCAGGGTAATTTTAATGTCAGAGGAGAAGGTACAAATATCTGAGGAATTAGAAAGTGCAGGACTGGAGCATTCCCCTAAACACTTATTTTTTGCCATCTTATATTTTATCTTAATATTTGATGTAGGTTTTGAAAGCTTTTCTGTAATATACTCAGTCTGTTTAGATAAAGAAACTTTAAAGCCACCACTAGGAAAACAGCAAGGAGAAGCTGTTGTCCTGAGCCAACACCTTGTGGAAACTGGTTGAACTGAAGACAGCTGACACCACATAGCAAGTGCAGCATTTGGACATTTGGATGCTTCTTTTTCTGTCCTGATATCAATCACATTTTTTGTTTTGTTTTGTTTTGTTCGGTACTGGGGATTGAATCCAGGGACATTCTACCTCTGAGGTATACCCCCAGCACTATTTTTTTTTAATTCTTTGTTTTGAAACAAGGTCTCACTAAGTTGCAGAGGGCCTCACAAAGTAGCTGAGGCTGGCTGCAAACCTGCGATCCTCCTGTCTCAGTCTCCTAAGTACTGGGAAAGCATGTGCCATCACACCTGGCTTCAATCATGTTATTTGCTGAATCCCAAATTAAATAAATGAGTGACTATAAATAGTTATCACTTTTTCATTGCTTTATGAATACGATTAGGCAATCACGTGGACAACCTCCAGAATAAGGCAGAAAAGATGGTTTGTGCAGTATTTTAATGACTTTTGCTGGTAGGCATTTCAACAACTGTGCCCTTTGAAGATCGCACATAGGCTGTGTCACCCTGGGACTGGTAAGTTCTCTCATCTCCTGGGCAATCTCTGCTAGTCTTTCTGGATGAACTTAAGGATCCAGTTCATTTGTCCTATTTTCTAGCTTGAGTTTAGGGACTGCTGGTACTCTTTTAAGGTTAGTCAGAACATCTTCAAAACCACACCAAAAAGAAGAAAAGAAGTGCTTAATATATAGATGAAACAAACCAACAAGGCATAGTTTTAGAGGTAAAAAACTAGAAATAGGCTACCGCGCAGTGCTACTGAACCAACTGAAATCCCAGCCTCCTCAATATAGCTTCTCTGGCTAGCCTACTTCAAATTGCTAACCTTTGCCTCCCTTTCCTGCTTCATTTTCCCCAAAGATACTTCTCACTATCTGACATGGCACATATTTCATCTCATTTTCTCTTTCCTACCAGTGACCAGAGCAGAAATATGAAGGCTGTACATTTTAGTGCTTTTATTCACTTGTAAATCACCCAAGCTTACAGAAGTAACCGGCATGCAGCAGGTATTCAATAATTCTTGATGAAATGGATACATTTCAGCTCCTCAACCATATACCCTCAGGCCAGAATGAGTTACTGGAAGTCCCTTGAGTATGGTGTGTACCTTTGTAGAGTCTGATTTTCATTACCTTTGTAGAATCTGATTTTCATTTCATGGAAAATATGAAGCCATCAAAGGATCAACCCTCTCTCCATTTCAGAGGGAAGACTCCAAATGGATATTTCGAAGATGGATGGGAAGAAAGAGACACTGCATTTGTTCATTTGTTTAACAAATGTCCATGATACATTGGCGATACTCCAGCCATCATGCTGGAAGGAGGCAGCTGGAGACATATCCCTGACCATAAGGAGTGCTCACTGTCCAGTAGGGAAGACAGAGATGGGAACAAACAATTGTGATAAAGAATGACACATACACTAGCAGAGTCTGTTCTAGGTCAGTGGTCTTAAATTTGCCATCAACAAAAGTTCTTTTGGAGAAGACAAATTTTAAACATGCAAAAATAGAAATTAATAAAATGACCTAAAAGTGAAAAACAATATCTTAAAAACACTCTTGGATTTTATTTGTTACTAATAAAAAAACTTTTTTGTTCTCATTAAAAATTAAAGAAGGCTATTTTAGGGAGAACAATGTGACTGATACACTTTATTACTTGTGTGATTTAAAGGCTTAGCCCTAAATTCAGTTCATTTCCACAGCTGAAAAACAGCTCACAAAAGATGTCTACCTAGATCCAAATAGAAGGACAAAATTAACTGCATTTTTTCAACCAACATACATTTTTCAATCTTATTTATCAAACAGAAAGTTTACTGTGCTCCCCACTTTAAAAAAACACCGTGTCAACGGTGGCACAAAGAAAGAAAACATCTGCTTGTGAAAGAGAAGGAGAAGGAAAGTTCTAAGAAATTTTCCTGAAGGAAAAGATATTGATTTGCATTTTGAAGAAAAAGTGGGAGTTTTTCAGGTAGATTTGGTAGGGAATTCCAGACTGTGCTAAGTCCTGGAGCCGTGAATATGTATATGGTACTCAGGAGCCACCAGAAGTGGATTAAACCTAAGTATGTGGGAGAAAAGGATGGAAGTTAGACAAGTGAAACAGATGATGCTCAGACCCAGTGTGGACTTGATGCTGCTGGTCTGGAAGTCATGAAAGGGTTCTGAGCAGGACAGCAAGGGATCAACCATATTTGTTTGGAACAATGTGAGGCATGGAACGGACATATGAGGCTGATTTCTTAACCTGGAGGCTACTGTAACAGTACAGGCTAGACATGAGGAATAGACTAACTCATATTACTACCAGCATGCTGACCCCAATGATTGTTCTTCCAGGGTAAGACTACCTAGTTCTGGTATACCTTTAGCTACTGGCTGGAGTCCTAAACTATTAGTAGTTTCATCTCTCACAACCTGCCAGCCACTATGATCAGAAGGACTGGCTATGACTTTGATTACCGGTCCCTCTTACATTGGATCAATTGACCTGCTGAATCTCTAGAATAGACCAAGTTTCTGAAATGTCAGAATATCTTTCTGCAAATCCCACAATTATGAAAATAGTCATTGCTGGCAAGTCTATCAGAGTTTGAATTCTATTCCTCAATTAGTCTCCCATTTCCTCCTTATCATATTACCCCTTAAAATCTTGAAGATCATTTCCATTTTAGCATTCCAATTTTCCTGTTTATCAAATCACTTGTTTGCTGTGTATCTTCTCACCAGAAGAAAGTTTCACATTAGCAGTGACCTTTGTATATTCTGTATCATTGTGTTCTCAAGGTCTAGAACAGTGCTAAGGATGTGACAGAAACTCAGTAAAGGGTTGCTGTCATAGCCGTTCTTGATGCCCTACCAAGATCTCTTTTACCACGAAATGCACTCATTTCCCAGGTGCTGCAGCATTGACCTTTGAAAGCTCACAGCTAAACATCTCTCCAGAGAAGTTCCCTCCACCAATGGGAGCTGCCTCTCTCTCCCAGGAATGCCTGGGAGGTTTCAGGTGCCTCTGACCTCCCTCCTGGAGGGCAACCCTTAACCAGTTACTTACTGATATGGAAGCAAGAAATATTTGCTCCCTTACTTCCAGGTGGAACAGTGGAGTAGTGCCACTCATACTCCAGAGCCTCCTGTGCAGAGGCTCAGGCCAAACTTCAGTTAGAACCACCTCTTTTGCCCAATCTTATTCTGATTTCTCTACTTCCCTACAGGTTTCACCTAAAATTTCTTTCACCTTCTAAAATCACTTACACAAACATTTTTCTTTGGCTCTGCTTCAATAGAACCCAACATGCTGATTGACTGAATGAATGAATGTCTAAAGTTAAATGTAGAAACAATTCTTATTTTTTTTTTAGGAATGTTCTTAATGCATCCTGCATAAAACATGATACATTTATAATGTTAATAGAAGTTTCTCAAAGGAACCATGAACTGAGCAATCCCATGAATATACCAATTTGCTTGCTGAATTGGAGCACTTTGGGCTGTCCTTTTTGCTTCTTTTATCACTGTTGTAACCATTTGAAATGTCTGCTCACAGAAATATCTGTCTTACTTGTGAGGGACGAATTTTATTTATGTATTTATTTATTTTTTGTAGTACTGGGGATTGAACCCAGGGGCATTCTACCTCCAAGCTACACTCCCAGCCCTATTATTTTTTTTTTTTATTCTTTATTTTGAAACAGGGTCTCACTAAGTTGCAGAGGGCCTCACTAAGTAGCTGAGGCTGGCCATGAACCTGTGATCCTCCTGTCTCAGCCTCCCAAGTACTGGGATTACAAGCATGCGCCACCAAAGCTGGCTAAGGACAGCATTTTATAAAGTTCCACAAACACATTCTAAATCTAAATGAATGAAAAGACAGGAGGTATTGGATACCGGCCCAAGATACTTCTTCATTCTTTTCTTGACGTAAGGACACTATAAGGAACCTGCAGCTGGGTTAGCTGAAGTGTCCTGAGTGAAGGCCCCAGGTTTAAGTGGTTGGATGTGATGTTAAGTGTGTTCAGATGATCTGAGAATGGAACAATTGCTATATTGAGCTTTATATTTTTTTAATAAGAAGAGATTAAATTTGTGCAATACTTTCCCCATTAGAATATAACTGATTTTATCATGGGAATCAATGTGAAGTAATATTCTTAACAAAAATTTATCTTATGAGAAAAAAAGAACTGGAATTTATAACTTAAATTTATAGTAGTGACTAACTAGAGGAAAAGAGATGAGATTGGAAGTGGTAGTTAAAGGGTATGTTGGCTCCAATTATGGGTTTCATTTCTGCAAAAGGAGGCTTAGAATCAAACTTGGAAAAATATGAACGGTTGTTAAATCTGGGTGGTACATGTGGGTCTGTGTGTGTATTTGTATTTACATTTTTTGAGTTTTTAAAGTTTTTCTCAAACTAAAAAAGCTCCTAGCATTTGAAAGGAACATAGTTGGGCTCCAGCTACATTGCTACTAAGAGAAAACACACTGTACCAGGGGTTCTTGGACTTCTTATGCTTATGATTTAGAAAATAAAATTGAAAAGGAATCCCACAGACTCCTCATTGTTTCCAGGCATCTTTGCCAAAATAGCCCAGAGCATGCCGTTGCTGCTCTCTCCAGTCTCAGGAATCTGGCTGTGGCTCTGACTCACCAACCTCTGTCATCCACAAATTGGAAGCCTTCAGAATAAAGGGACTTTGGGGTGGCGGGAGGTAAGGCTGAAAGAAAAGATATCACTAAAGCAGTGTCTGCCTGGGAGGAAGAGTATGTAAAAGACCACAAGAATTAACTCAGTGAATGTTTTTATGAATTGCCTGGGTGAGGGGACAGAAAACAGGGCTGATAAATTTGTTGACAATACAGCTCTGAAGAGGTGTAATTGAGAGTCAAAGTAAGTTTAATGGTCTGGGGGAGTGGTCAAGAAAAAGAAAATGACATGAGATAAGGACATCGATATTGACAAAAATGGGAAAATGTGGAAAACTGGCCAAAGGCAATAATACAGAAAAGAGACTCTGGGATGGAGCTGAGCAAATATTAGGAATATAATGCTAGAATTCAGCAAATCAAGTTATTATTCACAGAGTGAGGTTTAGAATATAATTGGCTGATAATCAGTTCCAGCACATGAGTAATATTGCAGAAAGGTACTTTCTATCTTCACTAAACTACTGTGTGATCTGGCACAGTGAAGTCAAGGAGATGCAGGATGAGTGATTAGAGTGCATAGGGCTGAAGCCAGACTGTATTAAGCCAGCTGTGTCACCTCAGCCAAGTTCTTTAACCTCTCTGTGCCTCAGTGACCACATCTGCAAAACAGAGATAGCAGTGGTATAGGTGGATCTCATAGACCTGTAGTGAGCAGTAACAAGCTACAATTTGAAAACTGCTGACAGCCATGCCCGGCACATAGAATTGCCATGTAAATGTTTGTTAAATAATGAAACAAAAATATTACAGGAATTTAAATGGATGTGGAGGTCAACCAAAGAGGAGACAAAAATTATTACAAACCTAAAGATCTACATGGGAATGGGTGAGGCCATGGAAGAATTCATTTTGTAAGAAAGAAGCAGAAAACATTCTTGCTGGAAGAACTACTGTCCAGTACTGATAAAATGCTTCTAAAATAGCCTTTTCAAATTCATAGTGGAGAAGATGAGACAGAAAGAGCACAAGATATTTTCTGTGGCAGCTCCTTTTGACACATCTCCAGCTCTCTATTGCTCTGATCAGGGCTAAGGATGTTATAATGGCTCAATAATAAGATTTTCAATGTGACTACTGAGAAGCTTTGACTTTTTCTATCTTCTACCAATACTTCTATCTGCCCACTGGGACTTTGTGAATTTCAAAATTTATGCTGTCACATTCTGTTTTCTTCAGCCTGAGGAAAGCCTTGCTGATATGCTGTGCTTTGTAAAATATGCCATCGTTCACTCCAGGGCATGTGATTTTTAGAGGGCTAGCAGTACAGCTTTGCATTTAATTTGCCACATATTTTACTTCACTTGGTTTCACAAAGGAAAATAATATGAAAATAGGACAGAGGAAAAGTAAATATTTTAACAATAACCCTTCACAATGCAGTATTTTGATGACCTCGGTTGGTTAGAGCACTTACATAACACAGTCACAGGTCTAATCCCCACATAGATAAGAGACCTAGCTCAATTCCAAAGTCAGTGCCTCTAGGTAAGGATGGCTGATCACGGGGGAGCTTGAGCTGGAAGGGCCAGATGAAATTAGCACACACCAAATCATTCCAACAAAGATTTACTGGCATTCACTGTGTACTGAGAACCACACAAAGCACTGGTCTCATGATTAGTAGATCATACATAGGGAATTACTCTTAACTTCTCTTTTCTTCTCTCCTTCTACATAGTTATCAAGGATTCTACAATCAGCCATTTAAATCTATCTCAAGCCAGGCGTGGTGGCATACACTTGTAATTCCAGTACTTGGGAGGCTGAGACAGGAGGATGGCAGGTTTGAAGCCAGCCTCAGCAACTCAGTGAGGCTCTCAGCAACTTGGTAAGACCCTATTTCCAAATAAAAAATAAAATAGGTCTGGGGGTGTAGTGCAAAGGTAGAAGGCCCATGGGTTTCATTCCCAGTACCATCAATCTATCAATCAATCTCAGTATGTCCCTTCTTTCTATGATCATCACCAACTGTTTGGTTAGCCACCATAATTTTATCTGGATTCCTGAAATTACCTCCTACTGTTTTACACAATTCATTCAAGTCCCATCCTATAGACAACATGATCTTTCTTGCTTTAACTCCAACAAGTTGCATTCAGGATTCAATCCAAACCCAGCAGGGCCTACAAATCCCCTATAAATCCATATCTGCCTCATGCCATTAATTCTTGCATCTATCCACCCACATATATCCCAAGCTATACCAAACTAGCTCTCATTTTCTGGTTTTTGTATAGATTGTTTTTAATGACCGTAATATTCCTTTCTCTACTTGAAAACTTCTACTGATCTCTTAAGATTTATTTTGAGTGGGGCACACACTTGTAATCAGTTTGGTGGTTCACACCTGTAATCCCAATACAGGGAAACTAAGACAGGAGGATCGCATGTTGGAAGCCAGACTAAGCAACTTAACAAGGCCTTCAGAAACTTAGAGACACCCTGTTTCAAAATAAAAAATAAAATAGGGCTGAGGGTGTAGTTTGGAGGTAAAATGTCCAGAAGTTCAATCCCCAGTACCAAAATAAAAAAAAGAAAATGATTCAATTTGAGTGTCACCTTCCACTGAATCACAGACATGCAGTCAGAGTGTTGAATATTTCTCTAGGCTCCCACGACCCTTGCACGGTCTCTTTCCTAGTGAATATACAGTAACTGTAGTATAAGTGCTGACATATTCTTATTACTGTCAAGCAAGCAAGCACCTAGGTCGCTATCAATACTGTCACCTACACATCATCAGCGCCAAAACAGCCAGTGGCAAACATGTGGGATTTAATAAGTACACATTAAGTGAATGAACATATAATGGGAAAAAAACCAGACTCCTGTCCTCAAAAAGTTCGCTGTTAGTTGGGGAGGCATAACTGGGGAAAGAAAAGAGATGGAAATAAGATATCAGAAATTACTACAGGTTGAGTACTCCTTATCAGCAATGCCTGCATTCCTAATCCAAAAATTCCAATATCTGAAATACTCCAAAATCTGAAACTTTTTAAGAATCATATCCATCTTCAAAAAGTTCCAGATTTTGGAGCATTTCCACTTTCAGACTTTTGGATGAGGGTTGCTCTACCTGTAAAATGTGAATCACAGTTAGATAAGAAAGCAAGGTATGTGGTAAGAAACAGCATTTAGGAGTTTGTCTAAGAGGGCCTAACATTGTTAGTCCATTACATATATTCTTTCATTGAATCTTCAAAACCGCCCTGTAGAAATAGCTTCAATTTGAAAGGTAAGGAGATTAGGACTCATAGAGTTCAAGATCACACAAAAGTTACAAAGGAGAGGACTTGATTTCTAAAACCTGTGTTCTTTCTATCACAATGGAACAAATTCAGTCCTATAGAGGTTGAGGGGGAGTTACACTCGGAATGAAACATAAGGACAAGTTTCACACAGAACTAACAATGGAGCCAACTTTGAAGGACTGGTAGAAAAATGGGGCACATGTTAAATGAAGGAATAAAGACAGGAATGGACTTCAAGTTCAAAACCTGTGAGAGGAACACAGAATGAGCCAGTCTGGAATACACTGAGCATAGGTGAAGAAAATTCATTGAAAGAGAAAGTTGCGACTACCAGGAGACCTGAGAACTCTGTATTTCCTCTATTAGAAGAATATCCAAAAGCATAGCATAGATCATGCTAGTGATTGGGTCAGTGCCATCATCTTCATCTCTCCAGGGTAGCAAATGAAAAATATATCTGATAAGTATTTCAAAGTCCTAAGATAACTCAAATTTTAATACAGATGTATACTTTTATCCAAGGAAGAAATATAGATACAGAAGTTATTTGAATATTAAAGTCAAATTAACATTGACATAGTAGAAAAGCAAGTAAATAGATACATTTCCCAGATGTGAGCCAATTGGTCTGTTCTGTTTGAAATGTATATCTCAAAAGTAAGTACATCCATTACTTAAATTGTACTCTTGAGACACACTTTTGATTTTAACTAAATACATGAGCTGTCCAGCTTGTTCATTTCATGAAGTTTGATCATCAAAACATAAGATGACCTTACTTAAAAGTATCCTGGCTGTGTGTCTTACTCATTTGTGTTTGGCTATGGTTTTACTTACCAAGAGTATGTTTTGAATGGCTCTTAGAGCTAATCTCATTTGAATGACATCCGTAAACTAAATAGAGTGACTGATTGTTTAGATGTTAACATCACAAATCCATTAGAAAGAATCTAAAATAAATGAAGGACCTTAAGTAGATCATCTATAGATCAGAGAAGTCCTAAACATTTTTTCAGAATGCTATTTTTAGGTCTCTTAAACATATGTTTCTTTTAAAGCAGTTTTATGAGCTTAAATTTTCTGGCAAATGTAGCCCTAAAGCTGTATATAATAAAGAAAAATATTACCCACATTGAAATTAGTGGAGATGTCAGTCTAGTGAAAATTCTTTAATGTTGTACATTTTAAACTGAGCCTTTTTACTTCTGACTTTATATAATAAATTAAATATCCAATATTGACAAATAGGGCCCCTGTTAAAATGAATAGGTATCATTTTATTTATAATACTGTTATCAATCAATAATATACAGGTGCTATAGCTATTTAGCTTTGAAATTTTTATTATATCTTAAATTTAGAAAATTTGTCATAGGTAATTTATCTATACACTTATCTACCTAATGTCAGAATTACCACAGAATATAAATCAGCAGCATGTAACTCTTTACTATTTTATGTATCATTTGTTATTTTGGGACAAAATGGCTTTGAAGACATACTAGGCAGGAAGAAGTAAGGCATGCTATCTTTAATCCTCTAAACCTTTAAAAGCACCTTGAATACCATTTTCCTGATTAATCAAAGATAACTGAATTTGGAACAAAAAGTGATATTATAAATGACTCTGGTCTGCTCCTCTTAGTAGGGATAAAAACACTGAAACCAAAAGAGAAATTCAAAATAGAGGGCCTCAAATGCATGTTATAAATTGAGGGTTTAAAATCAATGATAAGCCATTCATATCTTAAAGTTTAAAAAAGAACAGCACACTAATTCCAAAGAAAATGAAAGGAAGGGCATAATAAGGACAAAATTAGAAATTATTGAATTGGAAAAGATAGAGAACAAAAGAGAAGTTCAACAATGCCAGAAGTTGGTTCTTTGACCAGGCCAGTAATATTAATAAGCTCCAAGCAAAACTGATGGAGAACATAATCAATACCAGAAATAAACATGGGGATATCACTACCTTGTATCTTAGGATAACACCCACTTGGTTATGACATATTATACTTTTATATGGTTGAATATGATTTATTAATACTCCCTAAGGATTTTCGTACCTATATTCATAGAAAACTCTGAATTGTAATTATCTTTTATTATGCTGGCTTGTTGAAAAGTACTCTCAGCTTCTGTCTGAAAATGTCTTTATTTTGCCTTTACATTTAGAGAATATTTGTGCTAGGCGGGTGTGGTAGCACACACCTATAATCCCAGTACTTGGGAGGCTAAGACAGGAAGATCACAGGTTTAAGGTCAGCCTTGGCAATTTAGAGAGACACTGTTCCCAAATGAAAAATAAAATAAGGCTGGGGTTGTAACTCAGAGATAAACCTAGGATGCCTCTGGGTTTAATGACAAGTAACATGTGCATGTATGCGCAGGCGTGTGTGTGTGCACATACACACACACACACACGCACGCACACACACACACACATATTCAAGCATTTAAAGGGAGCAAGGAGCATAATGAGGGAGTAATTATGAATTCTCAGTACAGAAATGGCAACTCTAAAAAAAGCAGCTTCACATAACAAAAATGGAGTCTTGAAAGAGTAAACAATGGGACAGAACAATATTTGAAGAGATGTAATGGGAAAATTCCCAAATTTGATGAAAAACATAAAGTCACCAATGGAGAAAGCTCAATGAATGTCAAGTAGAAGATACAGAAAACCATAACATGGTGCACCACAATCAAATTGCTGAAAACCAAGAGAAAAATCCTTAAAACCACCAGAGGAGAAAAAGACATGATACATATAGGGGAAGAATGATAAAAATGACTGCTGACTTCACAAGAGAAATAAATATAAGACACAATTTAATGAAATGGTTGCTTTTAAAGCGCTAAATGAAAAAAATCAGTATAGATAGTAGATTCAGCACAAATATTCTTTAATTTTTTACTTTTTAAACTTTACTTTTTGTGTGGTATTGAGGATTGAACTCAGAGGCTTTTAGCTCCAAGTTACACCCCTAGCTTCCCCTCCCACATTTGTTTTTTTTTTAAACAGGGTCTTCCTAAATTGCCAAGGCTGACATCTGACATGAATGTGTGATCCTCCTGTCTCAGGCTCCAAAGTACTAGGTTTACAAGTGTTGGCCACCATGCCTAGCTTAATATGTTTATGGCAACTGTTTTATAATCTTTGCCTACTAATTCACATTTTTTTAATTTTTAGTATATATTTATAGACCAATTTTCCTGATTGTTTGTATATCTAGTAAGTTTCTACTGAAGGCTTGACATTATTAATGGTGTGTTGTTGAGTGTTTGGATTTTTTAGTCTTCTGTAGTTGAGTGTTCAGTTTTGTTCAGGTAAACAGTCAATTTATATTTGAATCACCTTGATCTCTCTGCCTTTCTGCCTCCGTAAACATCCTTTTTATTTTTATGCCCATTTTCTATGAGAAAGAACTTCCAAAAAGCAAGTATCCTTGGCTTTCTTCCAGACAATTAAAGTTAAACTTTTTGTGTGTATGTACTAGGGATTGAATTCAGTGGCATTCTACCTCTGAGCTGGGCAATCCCTGCCCTTCAAAACCATTTTTTTTAAACAGGGTATCCCAACCATGAAGAAATTCTGGTAGTTTTTTAGCCCACAGATCTCTGGTGGTTATTTTCCCAGTGTTTATGATTTTTGTCCAAGTTTACAGTTCTTTACTGTAGTAGGGCTAATCTGGTACCATTTCTTTTACACAGCCAGAGGTATAAATCCCAAAAGGGAATCAGCTTTCCTTTGATCTTTTTCTTTTTGTCTTTGGAACCACTTACTGCCCTCTATTCTCCTACAATTCTCTCAAGAACTCATAATTACTTAGCAAAAGAATCCAAACCAGAAACTAATTTTTGTAATTCAATCCAATGATCTTTCCAATGCACAATAATTTTTATCTCCTGGGATTAAAATAATAACAATCTAAGTTAGTTTTTAGTTGCTTAATATTTGGTATATTTCTCTACATATTTTTCTCTTATTTTTTAATTTCTTGTGAATCTGTTGCTTATATTTATTTTTAAAAGTTTGGAACAGGTTCACTGATAAAGCTAAAAGTGATCCATGATGAGAAAATTTATTTGTGTGAAAGATATTCCTGAATGAATGCTTTGACCACACAAAATTACATAATCCACAAGTGTTTAAAAGAAGATAAAAGACACTGAGAACATAATTCTTCCACATTCTTATGCTCTTTACCTCATACCTGAGACCCATATAGTTCATTTCTCCCTGTGAGCTATTTCAGCTTCTTAGGAAGACGACAAGCTTAGGCTCCACTTTTTTTTTTTTTCCTCCTAAATTAAGTGCTTCAATGTTGATGAGATCTACTGTTAGAATGTTATGTTCATCACTCTTTGTCCACAAAATATCATTAATTCGTGTTTAGAAAAGATTAGTCACTTTAAAAATAAAATTTTGCATGGTTTTATTACCTTTTAAGGAGAAGAGAGATAAGAGCAGAAGGAATAGGAATAAAACTGGATTATAAAATAGGCCTTGAGAAAAAGTATATTTAAGCCAGGTGTGGTGGTGCATGCCTGTAATCTCAGTTTACTCAGGAGGCTGAGGCAGGAGGATTGCATACTCTAGGCCAGCCTGGGCAACTTCGGAACACCCTATCTCAAAATAAAAAGTATAGCTTAGGAGTGGAAGTATATATAAAAAGTATAGCTTAGGAATGCATGCTTGCCTAGCATGCATTAGGCCTTGGGTACAATATCTAGTACCAAGGGGAGAAAGGAATACTTAAATTGGAGGAAAAGAAGTAATTTTTTTCAGATTTGAGGAGCTAGTGAGTCTCATACTCTTACCTGTGCAGTTGAATATATTCTCTTGGTCTGTTGAGCAGGTGAAGGAATCTGTCAACGATCTTGTTCTTTCCTACACCCTGTAATGACACAGATAGCATTAAACAAAAAGAAGCTTTTGTTTGGAGGCAAGTTTCTGTCAAACCAGAGGAATCTTTTACCAAAAACTACTTTCTCAAAGTTGTACTGTTTTAGTTTATTGTTAATGAAAACTAAACTAGCAAACATATGCAGCACATCTCCTATGACATAGATTTTTTTTTTTTAAATTTACTTCTAAATGTATTAGTTCTAAGCTATTCTGATTGAAATGAACATACATGTTAGCCTCCTACATTTTCATTTTTCTGTTTAATAATTTTACACTGGTCTCTGGACATTACAGCAGAATATTATTTACTTCAGGTTTGAAGAACAGCATTAAAGGCTATCATATAAGTACAAAAACGATGATTTTTCTAATAAATTCTTCAGAACTATGGTTTTCAGTTACAGGAAAAAATATAATAACTGCTTTTTCTACTTCAATCAAACACTCATGTCTTCTCCTTTTATCCTATTTTCCAGTCCTTTAAAAGCCTGGAAACCTAAAATTATAACAAAGATCTATTATTAAAACTCAACTGCATTTTCTCTCCTTGGAAATGCCCTCATTTCCTTGCCACTCACTGATGCTGAGAGATGTCCTTTTGTAGAAGACAGACTGCTAAAAATGGAATCTGCTCCCATATTATTTCCCAGTTTTAAGGTTTTCATTTAAAGGTAGAATACAAATAATAGGGTGAAAATCTTTTAGCAATTAGGCTGCGTGAGAAGAGTAAAAGTGGGTAAAAAGCTAAGTTCTATATCATAGATGACAGCAAGAATAATTTATGAATGTCTTCTACTGTGTCAGAGTCTATGTTAAGGATTTTCATGTGTTTTCCATTTAATCACACCATTGAAATCATCCTTGAGATAGGAATTAGAATCATTCCAATCTCAGAAATCGAGAAAACAAGGCTCGGAAAATAAAGCAACATATATACAGTCATACAGTTAAGCATAGTCTCAAATTTATGTGTATATGATTCTGATGCTCATGCTTTTAGGCCATAGATTATGGATTATATTTCTTTCAGTGAGAAATTGATTTAGGTAATCTAGGCCTTAAATTATCTTTTTCCACTTCTAGGATCCATTCTAAAGAAATAATTAGGCAGACTAGGGCAAGGTGTGGTACCTAGTAGGAAGCAGGCATCAATACTGCTTTATGACATACTCAAATATCTATGAAGAGAAGTATTCTATAAGCACCAATGATCAGAATTCCAACCAACTGAATGGGGTTCACAGAGTGGTATGGGAGGCAGGGACCATGCCTACTTTGCTTATCACTCTATCCCTAGAGCCCAGCACACCACCTGACACAAATAATGCATTCAGTGGATACTTGTCAAATAAATGCATGAGTATAGCAAGTTTGGAAAGTGTCAGAAAACAGGAGCAAATCCTAGTAAGATATAAAAGGCAAGCATGTTAATAGAAATATTAAATAATGGGATATGTAGTGAGTCATGGACTTAGAAAAACTGGAAGTATTTTGTGATTGATCCGATTTATTTCACCTACAAAATATTCATTCATATATATATGTACATATTTATTCATTCATTCAAGATTATTAGAGCTAAATGTCAACCTGACAAATTCATGAAAGCAAGAATAATGGGTTATTTTATCTTGTAGGAATCTTTTCAGTATCTAACTGGATTTCACCCAAAATAATTTCAAGCCTAACACAAAAGCACAAAGAAGGAAAATCATATTTGCACATTTGCATGTCAATTACAACAACTATGCAAGCTTTAAATGGCATGCTGCAATAAACATAAAATTTTAAATAGATAAAATTGGATGAGTAAAATGTCTGTGTTAATTTTTCTGCTGTGTTAAATTCAGTGAGCTTAGAGAAAAAGCAAATATCATAAATGCATTATAATGTCAGAAATAGGAAGGATTTCCTGAAAGCAATGAGTCATGAAAAGCTACTATTGGGGAGTTCTTCCTCTCTTCCCACCTCCAGAGTTACTGGATCAGCCATGCCTTTTCAAATTCCTCTTGAGAAGTGTGCCATTTAGGAGTTTACAGTTCCCATGGATGTAGAGTGAGATCCCTAACTGCCACTAAGGAGCTCTTTTGCGGTGTCTCTTTAAATGTTAGGGTCTGTAGAACTCCAACCTCAGCTGTCTTCTTGCTCCATATATTCTCTCTGGAAAATTTCACCCACACCACCCATGACCTCAGTCAAAACATATGGCTCACACTTCTCTCCTAAGCTCCACTTGAGATCTCCTATTCCTGTCAACTGAACTTCTAGACCAGATGTTCATACTGAACTTCTGGACCAGATGTTCATACTGAACTCATTAGGCTTCCACTCCAACCTACTCTTCTTTCTTTTCTATTTTTTAACTGTTATTTATTTTTTTATTTTGAAACAGTGGTCTTACTAAATTGCAGAGGGCCTCACTAAGTTTGCTGAGGCTAGCTGTGAACCTATGATCCTCTGATCCTCCTGTCTCAGTCTCCTAAGTACTGGGATTACAGGTGTGCACCACCATGCTCAGCCTCTTCTTTCTTTTCAACCCAAATGTAACAGTATTGCTATGTATCTTCCTGCTCAATAAAAAAAAAATCTTAGAATATTTTTGATATTTTGCTGATATTCCCCCAAACCCATTCAAAATATCATTAGGATCTTTGTAGTCCCTAGCTATAAAACTTAATTTTTTCCCTTTTCTCCCACTCCTTCCTTTCTCTCTTCCTCTCATGTTTCTTGTCTAATTCACCAACTACGTGTGCACCTAAGGTTACAGCACTATCTTAGGTGAGCTACATAAAATGGGAAATAATAGTTATAGCATCTGGCCACACTGACAGTTTAGTCTGGTAGGAAACACAGATGATTAAGCAAATGTAGGTACCCTGGAGAGGGTCATCATATGAGGCATCTGAGGTGCTTGAAGATTTAACCTGAGGTCAGGAAGGCCCACTTTACAGAACAATGTTTAAGTTGAGATAGCAAGGAATCAGGAGATACAGGGAAGAAAGAGAGAAGAGAATGTTCCAGTGTGGCAAGATTTGTGGGTAACAGTGAGCTGGAGAGGTAGGTGGGGACCAGCTCTGACAAAGCCTTAGAATCCAAGAGTATGCACTATTTCTTAAGAGCACAGAGAAGCCACCTAAGTGGAGGAGTAATAGGAACAGATTCTCAGTTTTGGAAGATCATTCTGATGAGATAAACTGGTGCTGGTGCATGAGAGAGGAGCGAGAGCAAACAGAAGAAGCAGTTTGAAAACTCCTCTAAAAATTCCAGAAGGAAATGATGGTGACATAAACCATGGAGTTGAAAGAAAGGGATGGATTTAAGAGCTAATTAGGGAAACAAACTAACAGGACTCAGTGATAAACTAGATAGAGGATGAAAAAAATCAGTTTCTGTCATGGGCAACAGGGTGGTAAGTTGAATCATTTATTGAGGATGAAATGGGGGAGAAGAGATGAATTTGCTGGGTGGGAGAGGGAAGTCTGGCTTTAAAAGGCAGTTTAATTTTGGACATGTTTACTTTAAAATGCCTGCTTCCCATATCTGCTCCTTCCTCTCCCATTGACCATCTCAGCTTATGCGAGCTCATCCTCCACCAGGACTCCTGGAAAGCATCCAATTTGCTTTTCTACCTCCAGTCTCACAATGGGCCAATCCATGTCTTGTTTAGTTATTTTTCTAAATCAGAGATCTCATCAGGTCACTTCCTACTTCATTTTAAGAAGCTCTGATAGTTCCTTCGAGGAAATGCTGAAAGAATAATCTAGGAAGGAATTTCTGTAAATATCCTGAGCAAAATGAAACAGAGCAATTTGTTCCTTCCAATCATAGTTTTTGCCTAGAACAGAAAATCCTTAGGATTACTTTAATTGAATAAATACATAAATAATGTCTTGTTTTTCCATTATAAAAATTGCATACACTCATTTTTCTCACTGGGAAATTTAGAAAACAAAACATCACTCAATGTGCACTGTTAAAAAACCATCTGCTAATATTTTCATTTTACTACTGTGCATATTTATCTTTACTTACTATTCATTCTGTATATGCTATTTGTATCCTTTAATAAAAATTAACATGAAATAAATTGTTATATAACTCTTTATTCTTGCTGAGGATAATATTTAGTGAGTGAAAATATTTTTTAAAAAAGATAAGGAATCTGTGGAATGAGAGATCCTAAAAAACACCAAGTATCTCATGAGAATAGCTCTTATTTTTATCATCCTGTCCTGTTGAGTCCTTCATGAGAATGTACTAGAAAGATGAACTGTTAAGTACAAGGTTTAGAAGAGTAGGGACATGTGAAATTCCACATACAGGAATCAAACTGAGGGCAGGAAGTAACTGTGCCTCCAATTTCTGTGAGATAAAAGCTCCGAGGACAGGACGTCAAGAATCTTTAAGGATT
Source organism: Graphiurus murinus (assembly GCA_004027655.1). Classification (NCBI taxonomy): domain Eukaryota; kingdom Metazoa; phylum Chordata; class Mammalia; order Rodentia; family Gliridae; genus Graphiurus; species Graphiurus murinus. The sequence goes on from PVLC010001473.1 coordinate 113,971, forward strand.
CTGGGACTCTTAACCTTCTCAGGTTTATTGTTCTAGTTATTCTATTTCTTCAAAGAGATTAGCAATGAAACACTTTAAAGAAAAAGGGCTTCTGGGCTTGTCTTCCTGGACAGAAAGAAAATACAGAACTTAAGAAACTCTATCCATATTCTGTTAAGGAGGAGAAGGAGAGGAGAAAGGACCTAATAAGATGTAAGGGCTGAAGAAGAATGAAAAGGAGGCAAAGGAAAATCAGTCTAGGCCTGGGATTTGGACTAAGAATGACTCTTCTAGATCTTTCATGTTAAAGGATCAGTAACAGGTCTTGAAAGAGCCCCACAACAGCACATAAACTCCTGAGCTTGTTATGCTAGCCTTCTGCCATTTCACACACATTCCTATCAGCTGACCATATCTAGGACAATTACCTTCTTGTTGCCACATCTTTGCCCATGTCATTTCTTATGATTAGAATAGCCAGCCCTTCTCCATCTATCTGTCATCTTTCACTCACCTCTTAGCTTTCTGATGAGATGTTTTCACTTCTGTATAGCTTTGCCTGACTGTCCAATTGTTTTTTCCCCTTCACCTCTCAGCTCCACAATGTTATCCTCCTAGGGTTCCTAAACCGCTCCTCCACAGTGTACTCTAGTTAGTCATATGTCAGGTGCCTTAACATGTAGACATGCTCCTTGAGGACAAGACATGATCATCCCCCTGTTTAGGTCTCTATCACCTGTGATTCACATATAACCTGCAGATAATGACTATTAAAATTTGAGAAAAAGAGGAAAGAAAATGAAAAGGAGCCCATGTGATTTGCTTTTGCTAAAGGGAGTAGAAACCAGGAATTTTTTGCTCCCTTTGTGCAAACAAAGAGGAGGAGGCTAGAGCCCTCCGCTGCATGCATGAATGGCTCTTTCTGTGTTTAACAACTTGAATCCTCCTACCAGTCATGTGAGTGGGAAGTAATGCACTTGTTTTGAAGAGAGGCAAATTTAAGTTCTAAGAAGTTAGGAACCTTGCACATCAGGGATTTTGAACATAGATCCATGCTGATTCAACAAACTGGACTGTATTTTATATTTCATCATGCAAAACAGAAGTCAGGAGATAGCCTCCCTAAACTGATTTACATGACAGTTTATATCTTGACATCATAGAGTCAAAGATCAGTAGTAGATTATAAAATCTCTTAAAACAAGCACCTGAGAACTTCTTGCCTGGAATCTAAGGTTCAGGAGGGTGAACAGTGGTCAATTCCCATCTTCCCTTCTGCAGGGATATTTTAAGTGGGCTCCCAGAATTTTTGCCATTGCCAATGACGGGATTTCCTTCATGCTCTCTGAAACATTGTTACTTTGGGCCTTCCTTCCAGTTTCCCCAGTTCTTTAATAATTTTCACAAAGTTGGTCCAGTTTGTGTGATATTTAGATATGTCATTTGCAGAGTACCCTAAGATTCTCTTTAGAAAAGTTACTATATGAATGTCATTAACAATGCCAACTACAATAAACAGTAACAAAATAAATGAATATTGCAGTAAATCAGGAAAACATAAATTTCAGCTGTTTCTTTTTTAACTTTAAATTTCCATTAAATGTTGAACCTTCTAATTCTTTGCTTAAAGTGCCTGACAGTATATTATACAGGAGTTGGGAGACTATAATCCTTGCTTACTTCCTCTCAAATAGAGGCTTTTACCACCATCTGAGCCTAGCCTTGATCATTGAATATGGAGGACCTAGACAAACTGATCTCTAAATACTACCTTTATAATAATATAATTTAATTCTATAACCAAATAAGAGATTGCTGCTGTATGATCACAGACAACTTCTTATTTTCCAAATTCTTGCAAGGAATATATATTTCTTATCTAATCAGAGTAAAAGTTATTAAAACTGAATAGAAAATAATCTTAAACATTCACAAAAATGTATAATAGCCAACATATAATATCCAGAAGTCAGATGACAAGGCATATATTTTAATGGCACTACTAGTTTGTATGGCTCTAAAACCTACTTCCTGTCAAAGTCATAACCTCCTCTTTACACAGGAATAATAAAATCTATATCCCTGCAATTTCCCTTTGAAATACTGTACTGCTATAAATGGCAAAGATAAACTTTTGAGTAGTGTGGTCAGCCACTCAGTACTACCAAAGCAGCCATGACAAACAGTGTAGGGGAAAAAAATCAATGTGTCTGCAAGAACAAAATACAAATGCAAAGTTGATGTGAAAAAAATTCTTACTAAGAAATACCAAATAGGTAGCTGGGAGTGAAACTCAGTGGTAGAATACTTGCCTAGCATGTGCAAGCCCTGGGTTCAATCCTCAGTGCTGCAAAATAAATAAATAAAAATGATAAAATAAAGAAATAGTGGATAGACAATCTAAATTGGCAGAGAGAGAGAGAGAGTGTGGCAAAATGGAAACAATTTCCAGACTATAATTCAGGCAACTTCACTAACCAAGGGGTTTCATAAGGGACAAAAAAAATATATATATAAAGATGAGTATCACTGTATTTGATGAAAACAAGTATTTTGCAGCCTTAGTACCCCCAAGCTGCTTGAGCTATTAGAAGGACAGCACACTTAGTTATCAAATTCCCTGCTGCCACTACCAGCTGGGAACACAGGCAAGAAAATTTCTGGACAAACTGTTCAGTCCTTCTACAGATTTCAGACAATCCTGCTGGCATAGCAACATGATATATTTCTGATGGCACACAGTAGCAACCTGCCAGGGCTCAGTTCAAATTAATTAGCAAAATTCACACATTCTTTAATTTTGGCAATAAAATACGCACAAGTATCTCAATATTAAATGAATCAACAAACATTTGCTAAGCTTCTACCCATAGAAAAACTAAGGTCCTGATCACAACAAACTTATAATTAGGAGATAACAAGGGATTATATAGTAACAATATTCATAGACTCCTCTTTAGTTGACACTAAGAAAATACTTGCTGATTTTCATAATGCATAAAAGACTTCAAAATAAAGTGCTATGAAAATTAGGAAAAGAAAGCAGTCAATTCTAGCATGGAAAAAATGGGTAGTTTAAGTTCATTATATAAATTAATCAAGAAATTAAGTTGTTTTAATGAGGCTAAGGGTATTTCACCAATACTGGTATAATTCTGAACAAAATGTTTATACTTATGAAACTAGATCAATACTCTCAGGATATAGATACAGGGGAGAGTATCTTCTCTTTCAAAGAGACTTGAGAGGCACATTTGCTAAATGCAATAACCAGGTTTTATTTTATAGCTGTCTATTCTGATTGTAATAGACAGTTATAAAATAACACTTTTGTAAATGAGGAAAACTGAAAACAGACGCAGTATCAGATTACATGAAGGGATTACTGCTAATTTATTATGTGCAATAATTAAATTTTGATTATGTTATAGATAAATACTGGGATCTCTGCAAGAAGGATAATATATTAAAAAATGAAAAAAAAGTGTTGGAGAGAATAGAAGAACAAGATGGCAAAAACGCTGTTAACTATTGCAGCTGGTTGTTTGGTACAAGGGAGTTCATATAACTCTACTTTTTTGTAGAATATATAAAAATTTCTTCAAAAAATTTTAAATGTCCTTTACTCAGTATGTAAAACATAGGCCCTATTATAGCCTATTATAATCATTCAATGAAAGTTAGCTCTTATATTGTTCTTGTAACTATTACCATTATTGTTTTGACTAGTCTAAGAATGAGTGTGATATGGTGAAATAACCCATGAGCTTTGAAGATTTAACCCCTAGCTCTACCATTAATTTGCTATGTCATCTTAGGCAAATATTTAACCTTTTAGAAATTGTCTGCTTATTGGTAAAATGTGGAAAATAAATAATTTTATCTCAAAGGGTGGTTGTAGAACTAAGTGAAATGACATAACAGCATATTGGAAATAGTGAAACATACCATATTACTATTTTTAATCCTTGCTTCTAAGAAATTTATAATTTAATTATAGATGAAATCACATACATATCAAAACAATTTTACAAGAAAACTGAATCAAAATAGTGAGAAAATTATGTAAGAGTTCAGAGTATAACAAGATTATATTTCTATTTGGGGGAGACAAAGAAACTGTTCATAGAGGAAAAACATCTGAGCTGTTAAAATGGCAGGATTTTTCACAGGCAAAAATGAGGAGACGAGGCAGCACATGAAGCACAGACCATGAAAAAGGCCTGGGGGAGCAGAATTCTGGGCACGGCAAATGCAGGAAGGGTTGGACACTATACTTTGGAAGAACTGGAATTATAAAAGGAGTTTAGAGCCAGATTGGCAGTGGTTTTGGGTGTCTCCCTATGAAGTAGATTTTATTTGGTAGGCAAGTAGAGCTACCTTTAACTTTGCAGGAAAACAACATAAAACAATACTAAGATTTACATCACTGCTATAGGTCAGACATTGCCATTGAGGGGAGAAGAATACCTAAAAAATCAGTCATGTAAAACCATGAAGGACAGGAAAGGTAGAGATGGAAAAGGCACTGAATATAAAAATCACTGGATCTGGCTTTTTATTTGATAAAGATGTCATGTATTAGAATTTTGGCAAGGGCCAAAAATGGATTATGGAACACAAAGAGAGCTCACGTATAAAAAGGTTGAATCTGCCATTATTTGGCAAAATGATGCACAAAGATGGCTGAAATTGAAAAAACAAGGTTGACAAATCATAGTAAGAGACTTTACTGAACTGTATCCATGTGAATACAAAGTGTTTGTGAATGATTAATTGTGCTTCATTAAATATAAATCAAATTTTGATGACTTGCTTTGAAATTTTGTCTAATACCAGAAACTAAATGACACTGTTATATGTAGACAATTAAATTTTCATTTCTAAAAACAAACAGTGCACCTAAAGCATTTTAGAATAACACATTGCAAAAAATATAGAGTGCAACAGTTGAAATAATGCTATGTATGTACACAACATTACCAATTCCAATCTCAAAGACATGTGCTCCAAAGTTGTGTGCATGTGTATTTCTATCACCCTATACTCAATATGATGTATAATTACAATATACCAAATAAAAAAAGAACATCACATTGTATAAGTATATTTTCCTTCAAATACCTAATAAAATGCAACTGTCTCTCAAAACTCAAGTATTCTTACCCCCAAACAGAGGTGGATTCTATAACTTCAAATTTTCACATTAAATATTTTGTGCATCAAAGGGAACATGACTCTACAAATCAAAAGAAATGTGGATATGGGAGACATGGGAAGGTACAACACTTATTCTTGAGCTAGAGCTGGGACAAAAAAAGCATCACTGGTTAGAAAATAAATAGCCATCTCTCTTTTTGCTAAGTAGAAAGTCATGCTATGATAATAATAATAAAAAATAAAACGAGCATGAAACGCTTAATTGCATGAAAGGTGCATGTAATGTTATAATCATAGTAGGTAGAAAATAATGCATGTGACAGCATACTACAGTGGTTCTACAATATGCAGCATTATATCCTAAGCGACCATCAAGATATAATTTCAGGGTACTCCATTCCATTTGGTTGAAAAGCAGTAATTCTGCCTCACTTACTGGAAAGGCTATGTACTATGCCACAAAAATCCACAGAAAATAGGATAAGCCAGGAGAGACAGACAGCACATGCCTATAACCCTAGTACTTGGGAGACTGAGACAGGAGGATCACAGGTTCACTGACAGCCTCATCAGCTTAGTGAAACACTCTGCAACTTAGTAAGACCCTGTTTCAAAATTAAAAAATAAATTAAACAGGGCTTGGGTGCAGCTCAGAGGTAGGATACTCCTGGGTTTAATCCCTAGTATCCCCCATACACAAATAAAAGATATTAACAAATCTATTTTATTTCACCACAATAAGATGCAAGCTACTTTATTTTGCCATGACAAGTGATGTTTATAGGACAGGTTTTGGCTTCCTAACAGATGTGAAATCTTGCCTAATACTATAGATTCTTTAAAAAGTTAGTATTATCTACAAGAAAAGGTAGGATTGGGCTTTGATAAATGTGAAAACCTTTAAATTACCTCAAAATCAACACTTACTCCCTTCAATTTTTCCATTTGTCAATGTTGCCACTGGGTAACAGAGAAATCTTCCAAAATGTCTCTAGTTATCATTGCAGTTGTTGAAAAGTATCTTTCATGGACTTCAGCCAGTTTCCAGTTTGAAAACAGAAGGCCACATAGACTATATCTATCTATAGGCAGTTTGGATTAAGAGCATTCATTACATTTTTATTATATAATTATGCCAACTCACTGTTGACTTCCTTGTCAATATTTAATCACTAAAGCTTCACTTCTAATTGACTTTTCAAAAAGAGTAGTCATCACTTAATGCTTTAGAAAAAGAAAGGAGCCTGATCAATGGTTACAAATGGCTCAACTGGTTTCAAAATCAATCATGTGATTAAAATAGGCATTTTTCCAGATGCTTTCACTTTGCATTTGAGCAAAAATACCAGTGACAGTTCCCCACAAGAGCTGAGAGTCAATGGTTCTCAACCTACCATCTACACCTTCACTTGTGAATCAGTCAATCTCTCTCTCTCTCTCTCTCTCTCTCTCTCTCTCTCTCTCTCTCTCTCTCCATTATTATGTTTCACAAGGTGGAAATAGGTGAAGGTAAGAAAGTACATATAATATTAAGAGAAGTATGAAATATCATTGACCAGTGAAACTGCATTTTCAAAGCTATGATGAACGACCTGAGTTACTATGACTGCAAAAGCACCCATTGTGAAAAAAGGAGTTCTTCTAGATGACCACGATTCAGATAAGAACACAGGAGAAAAGCCTGGCATGGTGGTGTACACTTGTAATCCCAGTACTTAGGAGGCTGAGACAGGAGGATTGCAGGTTCACGGCCAGCCTCAGCTCCTTAGTGAGGCCCTCTGCAACTTAGTGAGACCCTGTTTCAAAATAAAGAATAAAATAGGGCTGGGGGGTATAGTTCGGAGGTAGAATGTCCCTGAGTTCAATCCCCAGTCTCGCAAAAAAAAAAAAAAAAAGTCAACCATGGGAGAAAGAGAACAGGCGACCTCAACGAAGCACAGCTCTTAGGAGTTCTTGCTCTGTGTTTACAAAGGAACACTACAGGCGGCTTTGTACTTCCTCATACCTTCCAAATAGAAGCAGTCAAGAGTCTGGCTATAGAATATTTCTCAGTTATAAACACAGACATTAGCTACTGAAAAGAAATTTGAAAGAAACTGAAGTTGGCTCAAGTATACCAAAGTTTCATTTAGATTTAACCAGTCACACTGGTTCAATTTCCACTCCTTGACCTGGTAAATGTAAGCCTGGGCAAAGTTATGCCTCATTTAATTAGCTGAATAGTAATCGGCACTGAATTGTCATTAGATACTTAAAAATAATTAGTATTTCAGTATTTGGTCCTAGTCTCTTATCCTATCAGTACAGAAGCATATCCAGTTGAGGAGATAGTCACTTAACTATTCTTTTCAATGGGCAGTCCTCTGGTTCTACCTAGTCCACTTCTATCCTTTATTCAGTAGTTGCAAGCTTACTAAAGAAGGAATAGTCAATTATTTTCAGAATCTCCTAAACATAATCCAACTAAATCTAAACTTACTTCTAAATTATTCTGCCTACTCATTAGGAACTTATTTTTAGATAGTCATCTAAAATCCAGTAATTCATTCAACAAATATTTGTTTCGTGTCTCCTGTATGCAAGGCATTAGGGAGGATACAAAAATAACTAAGGCTCTTCTCAAGAGGCTCCTTCTCTTTAGTTGAGACACAGCAGGGCACCTAGATGCATAAATCTAATAGAAGCCAGGCATGGTGGCACACACCTATAATCCTAGTACTTTGGAGGCTGGGACAGGAGGATTGCAGGTTTACGGCCAACCTCAGTAACTTAGTGAAGCCCTCCTCAACATAATGAGACCCAAATAAAAAAATAAAATAGAGCTAGGGGTGCAGCTCAGAGGTAGAATATCCCTGGGTTCAATTCCCAGCATACCCCCTTCCCCCTCCACACACACACATCTAAGAGAACATCAACAGGAATCTATAAATAACCCACTAAAACAGTTCAAAGAATGGGGTCAAGCCTCCAGACTAATATGTTCAGGAAGACTTTATTAAAAAAATATATTGTAGAATATTATACCTAGTGTGGCCTTAGGAAATATCCATTGCCATCATCATTTACAGATAAGAAAAAAAGAGAAAAGTCCTCAGGGGAGGTAAAGAATTTACTTAATATCAGATAGATAGTTTAAAAAACCTGAACACAGCTGGGCATGGTGGTGGCACACACTTGTACTTGTAATCCCAGTACTTTGGAAGCAGAGACAGGAGGATCACAGGTTGGAGGACAGCCTAAGCAAGTAGTGAGACTCTCAGCAACCTAGTAAGACCCTGTTTCCAAATAAGAAATAAAATCAAAATCAGGCTGGGGATGTATCTTGAAGGTAGAATGCCTCTGGGTTCAATCTTCAGTGCAAAACACACACACACACACACACACACACACACACACACACACACACACACAGCCTGGACACAAAAGGTAGGTCTTTGTCCCGGGTTGTTTAATTCCATTATTTCCCTCTGCCACTCTGAAGTGGAAAACATTTGAACAGGCAAAGATGGAGGAAAGAAGGCAGTATGGAGCCAGACATGGTGGCGCACGCTTGTAATCCCAGTACTTGGGAGGCTGAGACAGATTCCAGGATAGCCTCAGCAACCCAGCAAGACCTTGTTTCAAAATAAAACAACAAAGCTAGGGGTGTAGCTTAGAAAAAGAATGGCCCTGAGTTCAATCCCCAGTGTAAAACACACACACACACACACACACACACACACACACACACGTTTATTGGGGAAACAGACTGTTTAACTTATCTGAGAATAAGAGTTTGAGGGAGGAATGACACACCAGGCAGAAAGCAGAGTGGGATCAGACAATGGAGGATATTGGTAACAGCCTAAAGTTAGACTTCACTATTTTACTGGACACAGGTGTCAGAAATTACACAATCTAAAAGTTCCTTTAACATTGGTACTACAATATAACACTGACTGTCTCAGAGGTGGCTGATGAAAGAACAGAAAAGCCTTGTGTTATGAAAAAGGCCAGCTACACAGATCCATGCATATTGAATGCCATCCCCCTTTTTCTATTCTTCTTTCTCCAAAGTGGAGGGTGGCCAAGTGGGTTAGAAAAAGTCAAGCCACTGACCTGCTGGCCACAGTGAAATACAGTACAGCACTGATGTACCTGTAATATCCCTGCCTCCCGCCTTGCTCCTCCTGAGGATCTTCAGCTTACAGGCTTTGTCCAGCTGGCTCCTGAACCAACTCTTGACTGGCATGAAGTTCAGGGGGATCATCCATGCTCAGCAGATGCTGCAGCCAACCACGTGTCCCCAGAGCTGCTCTCCCTCCACCCCACCCGCCCATTGCACAGCCCTTGGCTCTCGTGTCTTCTTCCCTTGTTTGGGACTGCAGCCAGATGAGAAGTAGCATGTGGGATTTCACACCAACATTTGTACAACACTTCAGAATAATTTCAAAACATTTAGTCTCTTTTTTATTTCTCATAAAGCAGATGCAACCTCTTTCACTCTCTACCCTATATAGCTCTTCTCAGTCATCCAGAGGTTATATGTTGCCCATCTCTATGATTCCTAGTGAGACTCTAGCTTCAATTTTTTGGGGGGGGGGCAGTACTGGGGATTGAATCCTGGGGCATTCTACCTCCGAGCTATACCCTAGCCCTATTTTTATTCTTTATTTTGAAATAAAGTCTCACTAAATTGCAGAAGGCCTTCTAAGTAGTTGAGGCTGGCCGCAAACCTATGATCCTCCTGTTTTAGCCTCCCAAGTACTGGGATTACAAGTGTGCACCACCACACTCAACATTTAACTTAAACAGTCTCCTAAAGCTCTGCTCTACTAATAGCCTAACTGTAAAAGCCTCCTCTGCCGAGAGATTCCCACTGCATCCCACTCAACAAATCAATGCCAAGTATGTTTCAAAAGCATCATGTCTTGCCCTCCAAGGCCCTTCCTTTTCACAAGCCTGCTCTTCAGAGAGATTGTTCCTCCAGTCTAGCTCTGTATTTTCTTGATCTACTCCCTTTGCCATGCTGATTTTCTGCTGCTCAGATGCCAGGAGTCTCTGTGTTAAGGACATTCAGGTGATGGCAGAAATTCTGAAAAGAACACAGAGTCCACCAAATCTAACTGACAAAAATTCTCTCTGGGCTCTGTAAGACTAAAGAGTTCACAAACTCATTGTTTTTAAAAGTGAGATGAGAATTTCACTCCCTAGTCTCAACATCAAGGACCAAATACAGTTAACTGACAGTCTTTCCACTCAGGTATATAGAAAAATGGCTTTTCAGTAAAGAAAAGACGATAGGACTTTATTAATAGTGAAAAAGACATCCATAAATAACATTATTCTATTTTTATTCTTGTTTAGAAAAAAAGAAAAGAGAATATTAAAGTACTTTTTAAACTTTACAATGATTTTATTTTTAGATGGCAGAATGGAGCACTGTATGAAATACTTTCCATGCACTGGGCATGGTGGTTCACACCTGTAATTCCAATACTTGGGAGGCTGAGACAGAAGGATAGCAGGTTTGAGGCCAGCCTCAGCAACTTAGTAAGACCCTGTTTCAAAGGGGGAGGTCTGGAGGTATAGCTTAGAGGTAGAACCCCCCCTGGGTTCAATCCAAAAGGAAGGAAGGAAGGAAGGAAGGAAGGAAGGAAGGCAGGCAGGCAGGCAGGCAGGCAGGAAGACAGGCAGGCAGGCTGGCTGGCTATCCATGCATTATCTCATATCATCCTTATTTTTATTCCCAGGTTAAGCAGCAGGAAACTGAGCCTGGGTGAGATAAGTCCTTGGACCAAACTCACAAAGCCACATTGGGAATTTTTGCTGTTGAATCTCTAGGTCGCTGACTTCCAAGTCTATGCTCTCAGCTAGTATATCACTCAAGTGGCCCAATTTTATTTTTAAAAAGCACTTTAAAACTAAGTTTGAAAGGCTAACCATATTGTTTTCATAAGTGAGAGGAAAAAATAGAGAAACTGTGTGTGTGTGTGTGTGTGTGTGTGTGTGTGTGTGTGCGCGCGCGCGTGTGTGTGTGTGAGTGAGACTAGGGATTGAACCTAGGGGCATGCTACCTCTGAGCTATACCCTCAGCCCTATTTTATTTTGAAACAGGGTCTTGCTAGGTTACCACACACTGGCCTCCCACATATGATCCTCTTGTCTTAGCCTCCAAGTTCTGGGATTGCAGGCATGTACCACCAAACCTGGCTGAGGCCAAACTTATGAAAGCTAATTACCCTTAAGATCAATTTCTTTAAAAAATTGTTTACTATAGGTATGATAATTACTTTTACTAAAAGTTTGAAGTTTCAGTTGAGGACAGTCATGAGAACCCTCTAAATATAGACTATCCATGCATTCCCTCCATAAACATATATTGAATATCTACTATTTAGCAGTACTGTGCTAGGAACAAGTCAGAGATGAACATGAGAAACATGGTCCCTGGCTTTGAGGAGCATATAGAGATGCTGGGAAGACAGTCACTCCCTGCATAAATACTGTGCCCAGTGAGCAGTGTGATAAAGAGATATAAGAGAGTTAGAGGTAGATCTTATGGGAAGGAAACAGGGAGTATTCCATGTAGAAGTAAGAGCATGCACCAAGGCCAGGGTGGAAATAAGAACCTGAAGGCAGTTCAGAGTGGCTGGAGATGCCACAGAGTGAGAGGAAGGAGGAGCTGGAGCTTGGGACTGGAGAGGCGCAGAGAGGTTGGATCCTACAGGACTGTTGGGCATATAAAGGCTTAGACTTTATCAAGGGCAATGGGAAGGCAAGTTAAGCACAAAAGAGACTTTGTTACATTTTAGTTGTATAAGAATTGAACTGTCTGCTGAGTGAAGATGGCTCAGAGTAGGCATAGGGGACAAAGCTAGGGTAGGAAACTACTGCTAGAATCCAGGGATAGGTGATGGTCAGTGGGGCTAGGATGACAAGAAGAGTAGACACTTGTGGGATAGAATGGACAGGGTGATGGGAATTTGAATGAAAGCTCTATTAATCCTTGTGGTAAATCTAAGTTTTATAAGGTAGCCAACTCTCACCCTTTAATTAAACCAGTCATTCTACTGGGATTAAAAAAAAAGAATCAATTCCAAAAATTTATTCCAACGAGAGGAAAAAACCTACTGTTTCTGTACTATTGCCATCATTTATTCATTAGAGTCTGGGTTCCAGCTATAACTCACCTGGTTACCAACCAACAGTAAGTGTTCTCCAAGGAGAAAGTCTTTGAGCATGTCCTCCATCACTATCATGTGCTGGGGAAAAAAGGACTAGAGGTTAACAGTGCTTTGTACAAATAAAAGTGAAGTAAGAAAGTTAATTAGACAGATATCTGCTTGGAATCTATTATGACAGAATACTCAAGTGATGTGATTTTCAAGAAAGCAAAATTAATGATGGGGATATAAGTGAGTTATATAACCAATTAGGTCACTGATACTGAAAACTTTGAAATAGCCCATTCCAGCAAGACCAAGCCACTGACCAATATTTCAAACAATTTTTATAATTCAGTTCAAATATTTTGTTTAAACTATATAGAATTGACTTATAATCTAATATTTAAATTGACACTTGCTAACATAAATATACAAAGGTTCCAAAAATATTTGACGATTTCCATAGAACATTTCAGATTAACTTGATCTTAACCATTACCTTCAAAGCTATGAATAGCTTTACAGTAAAAAATATATTATTTACCTTCCACAGCTTTTTATTTAAATTATGACACAGTATAATAAAGGAGCAAGACTAAGATTGTTCACAATAGCTACAGAGAAAACTACAATGCTCTTTTGTATTTTGAAAAATAGGACACCTGTAAGTAGGTTACAAAAGCTCACTGGGGGTCAGGGAAAGCACTACATCCCAGCACAATTAATATCCCTATTACTTCCTCTTGATTCTTTGTATCAAATAAGTAACAGCTCAGAAGTACTAAAGTTGTCGAGGTTCCTATTTTTAAAAAGGAAAATTAACCTTTTGCATTTCCTACAAGCTGCAGATATTTTTCAATGGTGTCACTTGCTTTCTTTTTTTAACTTGTTTTTTTTGAAAGCCATAAATTTGTCCTCTTACTTGTCAAATTTAGCGATATTTTCTTTCAATTTGTTTCTTAGAAAGAAAAATGAAGAAAGTTGTTTCTCTTCTTCAAGAACAAATGAGTATCCCCTGAGGTTTATCTTGGCAATTTTTATTTTTCAGAATTAGCTAGGGAGCTGGGGTCTTAAAAATGCTTGAAGTAAAGTGAGCAGGTTCATCTATCGTCATTCTGGATCATTTCAAAAAATGAAAAGAGACACGATTAATAACCATGCTGGGTCAACAAGTACATAAACTGAGACTATCTGAAAAGCCAACTGTGAAGTATAGTTACTCTATAAAAGAGAGTGCTAGCCGGGCGTGGTGGCGCACGCTTGTAATCCCAGCATTCGGGAGGCTGAGACCAGAGGATCCGGGTTCGCGGCCAGCCTCAGCTACCTAGTGAGGCACTCCACAATTTAGTGAGACCTGGTTTCAAAATAAAGAATAAAAAATAGGGCTGGGGGTATAGCTCAAAGGTAGAATGCCCCTGAGTTCAATCCCCAGTACTGCAAAATAAATAAATAAATAAATAAATAAATAAATAAATAAAAATAAAAAATAAAAAATAAAAGGGAGTGCTAGAAAATAATTTTAAATTGGGTTCCTGTAGTAATATAGCCTGGAGATTGCTTCCTTTTAATTAAGATGACGAGCCAGTACCAATGTACAGACTACACTAAGTCGTCTTGAAATAAATCAGCTAATTTGCATGAGGAATGGATAGGAAAGTTGGAATGAGCGCCAACATAGCCAGGTAAAACTAAAAAATAACCCAAACTATATATTCTTATCATCTTTAATATGTTATCTCTCATCACATCTAACAAATTATTAAAATCTATAAACATTAGCTAAGGTTAAGGTCACTGCCAACACATACACACACACACACACACACACACACACACACACACACTTTTATTGGTGCATTACAGTCTCACATCATAATGCAGCTCATAGTCATGGTGGCGTACATGCACATAGCACTTGGGGGGCTTTCTCCCAGCTCCTTCCCACCTCTCCCCAATCCCCATAAAGGATATTGACATTGGCATTGGTATTCTCAAATATGTACATAAAGCCAATGGGAGTAATTCCTTCATTGATTCTCTCTCTTCCCCTCACCCTACCCTAGACCACTCCACTCCACTGGAGTTTCTCCTCCAATATCTAAAGTCTCTCTGGACAATTGAGTTAAATAGACACTTCACAAAAGAAGAGATACAAATGATACAAAGAGATACAAATTACTCCCTAGCTTCCACATAGGAGAGAAAACATATGACCCTTCACTTTCTATGACTGGATAATCACACTTAACATAATGTTCTCCAGGTCCTTTCATTTTCCTGCAAATGACAAATTTGTTCTTCCTTATTGCTGAGTAGAATTCCATTGTGTGGATATCCCATAATTTTGTAATCCATTCATCTGTTGATGGGCACCTAGGTTGGTTCCATAATTTGACTATTGTGAATTGTGCTACTATAAGCATGAATATGTATATATTACTATAATATTCTGATTTCTGGGTATCATTGGAAAGACATCCAGCTGGATCCTATGGTGGATGCATTCCCAATTTTCTGAGGATTTTCCACACTGCTTTCCATAGAGGCTGCACTAATTTGCAATCCCACCAACAGTATAGAAAAGTCCCTATTTCCCCTTATCCTCGCCAGCATTTAGTGTTGTTTGACTTCTTGATGATTGCCATTCTGATTTGGGTTTGATGGAATCTCAGTGTAGTTTTGATTTGCATCTCTCTGATTGCTAATGATCTTGAACATTTTTTCATGTATTTATTGACATCTGTATTTCTTCTTTTGTGAAGTGTCTATTTAATTCAATTGTCCATTTCTTGATTGGGTTTTTTTGTTTGTTTGGTTTGTTTTGCAGTACTGGGGATTGAATTCAGGGGCATTCTACCTCTGAACTACATCCCCAGCCCTATTTTTTTTTTTTTATTCTTTATTTTGAAACAGGGTCTCACTAAGTTGTGGAGTGCCTTACTAGGTAGCTAAGGCTGGCTGTAAACCGGGATCTTCCTGTCTCATTTTCCCAAATGCTGGTATTACAAGTGTGGGCCACCACGCCTGGCTGTTTTTTTTTTTTTTTTTTAATGTTAAGTCTTTTAAGTACTTTGTAAAGTCTTGATACTAGTCCTCTATCAGAGAAATAGCTGGCAAAGATCTCCAATTCTGTAGGCTCTCTATTTAAAAGACTCTTGATGGTCAGGTGTGGTGGCGCATGCCTCTAATCTTAGTATTTGGGAGGCTGAGACAGGAGGAACACAGGTTCAAGGACAGCCCAAGCAAACAGTGAGACTTTTGTCAACCTGGTGAGACTCTGTTTAAAAATAAAAATAAAATAGGGCTAGAGTGTAGCTCAGAGATAGAATGCCCCTGGGTTCAATCCCCAGTACTGGAAAACAAAAACAAAAACAACACAACAAACAAACTCTTAATGGTTTCCTTTGATGAGCAGAAACTTTTTGGTTTAATGCCATCTCGTTTATTAATTCTTGTTTTAATTTCTTGAGCTTTGGGGGTCTTATTGAGGAAGTTTCAACCTGTGCCTATATGTTGGGGAGTTGGACCTATTCTCCCACCTGTCTGTCTCTCCTGATTCCTGCCTACCTCTCTAATAATTCCTCTCCATAGTTCTCTGGACTGGGTCACTTTGTTGTAGTAATTCTTTCCATATTAATTTTCCCTATGGTTCCTTCATTTATTTTTCTCTCATTATCTTTTTAACCTGCTTTCCTTTGGGGTCACACTATAGGGCAGAGGAGATTGTGCCTAATTGTACCTAGGCAACCACCTAAGGTCTGAGTGAGACTGTCTGCAGAACTGGGTACCCACATATCAGCACTCAAAGAGCTGCACTGAACTGACCTGACCTTGCACTCCCTAAATCCTCTCATCCATCTCATGGCTTCAGCAGCCAAATATGCATTGGCCTTCAAGCATCAACACTTCTCAGCAATGACTGAACCACTTGGTTACTGCCCAGTCTCCTAAATTTACCACTTCTAAAACTTGGCTCATTACTTTCTCTTTGACTTCATTATTAGCCTGTATCTTTTCCCCTAATTAACAGCACCATTTTCTACTGCCTGACCAAATGCCCATCATCATCATGACCATGCTGCCGACCTTGCTCCTTTTTTATCAAGAGCCTAGGCCCCCAAGACGAGTTATTAAGCCACACAAAATTTTTTAAAAAAATCAACTGCATCTCTTCTTTCCTTACTGTTGCTGCAACTTGGATTCAGGCTTTTATCTTCTCTGGCCTAGATTTTTATCAGCCAATTTAGCTTCTGTAACTTCAGTCTCTTCCTGAGTCAGTGTACTCTCTACAGTACTGACACGGTCACTTCTTTGTTCAAAATCTTGTCACTTCTTCTTTCAAAACTCCTTAAGTGACTCAAAATTTTAAGAACAAAAGTTACTCTCTATGTTCCTGATCTAGTCTCAGGCTCATCTCCTACCACTCTCTCCCAAATTATGTTCCAGCCATGGGCACAATTTAGATTAATTTTCTACTTACTCTTCAGTTTACTTTTCCACTACACTGTGTGCTCCCTGAGGCAGAACCTTTGTCTTTAATCTAACACAGAGTTCCAAGGGCTCTACCTCCTAAATAGCTGTGCAATGTGTGCGCTCCACTCTGTCCCTACTGTCACTGCCTTCAGATCCTTCTTAACTTCCACCTGCACTTTGCAATGACACCAAACTAGTTTCTCTTTGGCTTGGCTCTAATTCTTAGACAACATTAAAGAGTGAATGCAAAGTTAGCAAAAGTACAAATGTACTGAAAATAGTTCACTGGTTTCCTCACTAGTGAACATGAAGTTCCATTTCCTTAACTAGAGACGCCAGATGATCTGATCCTTTCCTACCTCACCAGCCACATATCTTGGCACTTTTTAATTTGCAACCTCAGCTGTGTGCCAGTGACAATTACATGTGGCTCCCTAAATGAGCTACTCTCCTATATAACCAAGTTTCTGCAAATGCTGGTCTCTGTCTGAGAGACTTTCCAAACTTTGCCTGGTAACCAGTTTTCTACGATCTTTTCAATCAGGGATGATCATTTGCTATCACAGTAACCTGCATATACTTCTGTCACACTGTATAGTAGCCATGTAGATTTACTTGCCTGTATCTACCATTAGACTAACAGCAAATTGAGCTCTGGAGGTACATATGCTCATGTGTATATTTTAATCTCTGTATCACAATATCTTAGGACAAGGCCTGACCCATAGTCATTTTTTTTCCAGATATAGGGCTCCTTGGACTTATTAAGAAGCTGTTGATCCCCTTTTCCTCAAATTTCTCCTCTTTACTGCTACCAGTTAAAATTCCTTAATGAAAGACGTGATGATATATTCCTTAGCATGGACATTCGAATCTTACTTATCTCTCTATGAATCCCCTCATCATATATGTACTCGGCAGTTGCTACATGCTGGGCACTTTGCTATTTGCTGGAGATAGAAAATAAAGAAAACCCAGGGCTTTTCCCTAGTGATATGGAAGAACACATTAAAAACAAAACAAAACAAAAAAAACAGAAAAGAAAAGAAAAACAGTTTCCACACAATGGTGAGGGGACAGCAGCAGGGAACAGAATGATAAGATGGCACAGATGCAAGAGGCATTGAAGCTTACGGCTTCAAAGAAGAAGTGCAGCAAAAAAAGGAAATAGTAATACGGCAAAAGCAAATTTAATCAAGCCAGTGTCCCTAGAATTGATACAGCTAAAAATTTTTCATTAGTGGTTAATTCGTAATGCTTTAAGAGCAGAAAGTGCATTTGGAGACAGGTTACAAGAAGTCCCTGAGGGCTTCTGTGTAAAGTTCACAGCAGCCCCGAAGCCCTCTGAATCTGTCACAAACACCATGGCAACAGACACTGTGTTCAGGGGCACAATGGTCTTCCTTCCTCCTGAATTTCCTACATTCTGATATGCTATGAAGTCTTTTCAACCTTTGCTACAGTGGAGTTTTTCAATTGTTACTTAACAGTTTCCTAAGTCTTTTTTCTTTTGTTTCTTTCAACTACATGGACAGAGCATGATACCATCACTTCTTGGAAATAGTAAATTTTCCTTCTATTCATGTTTTTATTTGATAGGCAAGAGTTTTTCCCTCTTCTATGTCTTAAATATAACTTTATTTTCTGTTTGTTTACTGATTATGCAAGCGCTAATGGTCCTGAAGAAAAAGAAAACATTCATAAGCTAATTGGCTGTAGAATTAATAAAAAACAAATCAGCATTATGTCTTTTGCTATGCCATAAATATTAATAGTTTTGACAGATAATATAATAAAAATAGTAAGAATGCCTAACATAATTTATAAACGTAATATTATTTACATGTAGATTATTGAGGCATTCCAGAAAAATTTAACTATTTTTATTATATAAGAAATACATAACCACTTGACAGAAGTCTAGAAAAGAAAAAATTTATATTATAATTGTCCCTAAAATAATCTTCTGCAATATAGTTTTCTAGGTACAAACTTATTTCTATGTCTTGGTGGAAAATTCATAATTATTGTTTAGTTTACTAGTTTGGAATTCTCTATCATAGTCTCATAAAAAAACAAGGAAAAGGAAAGAAAAAGTACTAGGAAAAGCATTACAGAAAGAGGATTGCAGAAAAAAGATAGGCATATGAGGAAAAAGATACAGAGGATACATCCTTCTTTGAACTGCTCAAATGATTTAACTAACAAGCAAGCAAAAGAGAGAATGAGTAGTTGTTTTGTTTTTAATTTAATAGTATACTCACTTATATGGGGGTATACAACATTTGTTTAGGTATACACATAAAATTTATGACCCTAATTATAGCAACAACTTCTATAATTTCCAAGTACCTTTTGACAGAATCTTGTGTATAAGATAAAAAATGTCTCAACATTTCATTTTGCATCATCTGAATTTAGGAAATTATAAATATAATTAAACATCAGTATCACTTGAAACAAAGTTTAGTACCACAAGAAGTGGTGATTTATTCAGAAGAGAAATCAATGCCTTACCTGAATGTTGTCATAGAAGAGAACATCAGGCACTTTCATCTTTTCATGGGCATTATATATCGGTGCACTAACAGTGCCAATCCTCAGAGATCCAGATGCTACTTCACCTAAACATTTCACACAGAGACAGAATTAGTCAAATTATGCCCTACAAATATTATCCAGAGAAGTGAGGTCTGCCCAACATAGAATGTAAGGTAATTCCTGTAACATCTATGAGCTTTTCAGGGATTTTAACATCTAAAGAAATAAGCTTGAAGATGATAATAAAACGCCATCAATCTACATACAGCTTAAAATGTTCCAAAAATGTAATAAGCTATATTTAAAACAACATATATAGCAAATAACATATAGACACAATTGAGGAGTATAAAACAACCCAGAACACAGGCAAGCCACATACATAACGGACAATAGTAGATTCATAAACCAGATACACATTCAAAATTTCTGAAGTACCCTATATGTCATCCTTAGAACCCTTCTGCTGAAAAACACCACAAGAGAATCTTGTGAATACAGATGAATCAACTCCCCTCAGGCCTCTTGAACTATTATTTTCAGGAGAAGATCTATATTTTCAAATATGTATTCAGGTGATTCTGATACCCAGCTAGACTGGGAATCTCTACCCTACACAATTATTCTGTAACAACTTATTATATTGTTCTTTATTTGCTTTAAAGAGATTGGCCTAGGATAGATTATGAGTTCTTTGAAGCCAGGAAATTAATAAATTTCTTGAAATCAATGAACATATCTCATATATTCTCTATAGTAATCATAGATACATGCTCACTGACATTTTCTAATAATAAATAATATTAATATTAGTAGTGTTATAATATTAATTACCACAATAATAAAAACTGCAATTTACTGAACATTTTTTACGTACGAGATCCCAAACTAGGAGATTTATTTTTCCTCATATAGTTCAAAGTAACTTTAAATAAGGAAACAAGAATTATAAGGAAATTAAGAACATAAACAGAGGCTGGGCATGATGGCTCATGCCTGTAATCTAAGTACTTACGAAGCTGAGACAGGAGGATCACAGGTTCTAAATCAGCTTTATCAACTTAGTGAGGCCCTTAGCAACTTAGCAAGACCCTGTTTCCAAATAAAAAATAGAAGAGGGTTGGAAGTGTAGCTCGATGGTAGAATGCTCCTGGGTTCAATCTCAGTGCAACTGACATACACACACACACACACACACATAAACACACACACACACAAATTGAGTAATTTCCGTATAATCATCTTAAAGTAGAGCTTAAAATAAAACTTTGTCTAGTATGACATTCTTTCTGTTGAGTCCAGTATGTCCAATCCTTTGAATCCAAATAATATTCCATCCTGTGGAAATACCCTCACAAGAAAATATACAATGACAATGCCTTAAACAATTCACCCATTTTTTTTTCCTACTTCAAATAAGAAAACTGCAAATTGTTTCTCCTCTAGAATGCTATTTTTATGCTAAGGCATTCTGAAAGACAATTGGGGAAAGCAACATTGGCTTCTAGGAGTACCATGAAAAATTTTGAGCTAAAAATACTTCTAATGTCACCTTGTTTAATCACTGCTAAGCGCTACACATTTGTCAGAGCATAGCAGATCTCAATAGTAATCTCCCACTTCAGTACATCCTTGCCATTTTCCTTTTATTTACAAGTTCCATAGGGAAAGAAGGCCAAAAGTTGTCACACTAAGAATTTACTATTTATTTATTTATTACATCAGGCCTTTG
Source organism: Graphiurus murinus (assembly GCA_004027655.1). Taxonomy (NCBI): domain Eukaryota; kingdom Metazoa; phylum Chordata; class Mammalia; order Rodentia; family Gliridae; genus Graphiurus; species Graphiurus murinus. Next base: position 135,004 of record PVLC010001473.1, read on the forward strand.
AAGTAGACCCGATATAAAAAACTATAAAGAGAAAGAACAAGATTGTGGAAGTGAATCAAGGTATACATGCATATTGAGATGACACAAAATTTCAGGTTTATGGAACATATCTATTCAGTAAATATAGGGCATTAGGACAACTTAATTAATTCAATCAATGTTTATTGATAAAATTTCAAGTGTAAAAGGGAAATACACCCAGAGAATGATAATGCTAGTACTTTTCTGGGGGAAAGATGGCTGGTTGGTTGTCATCTAAAATATCTTATGGATGGCAAATATGTCAAGGTCCTCAGCCTCCCAGGCTGAAACTTAATTTTTTAATTTTTTTTTTTTTTTGTGTGGTATTGGGGATTGAACTCAGGGGCATTTTACCTCTGAGCTACACCCATAGATCTATTTTTTAATTTTTATTTTGCAACAGGATATCACTAGGTTGATGAATGTCTTACTACTTGTTGAGGCTGTCATCAAACCTATGATTCTCCTGTCTCAGCCTCTCAAGTACTAGTATTATAGGTATGCACCAACACAACTGGAGAAAATTTAGGATTGCCCTAAATTTTCATCACAATTTAGGGTAATTCTAACTTTCAGGAGAATATTAAAGACATCTTCTGATTAATAACTCAGAATTGCAAAATATCACATCGTAATGGAAACTGCAACTTTCATATTAACTCTGAACCACCGATTGCAATACTCAGTATATTATTTGGAGGGATAACTATGTGGGAAGCCAAGCCATCAGCAGAAGATTGTTTGGTGAGTGTGAACTCTTAACAAGGATATTGAACCAATGAATTCTCCACAAGACAGATGGCTTTAAACATGAGTGGAACCAGTCAAGTGACAGATCTTACCACTTAGGTCCATTATATTTTACAATAGGCTTAGAGGGGCACTGCTAACACTGGCCTGTTACCAAGACTGAACACAATCTACAGTCTGAATGGCACATTCTTTCTTTGGATAGGTTAACAGATTTAATCAAATAACACTATGAGTCTGTAAGTCCCACAGTTGTTCTGTCTGTCCTAATTGGCTCTGAATTTCCATTCAGATCCACCCATTGTATATCAAATTTATAATTTGATTCTAAAAGAGTCATCTAATTTCCTTAATACCAGTTCTTGGTTCAGTGTGGCCCCTAGCGATTAAAAACATTTTTTAAAATTTTGCAGTACTGGGGATTGAACTCAGGGGCATTCTACCTCTGAGCTACACCCCCAGCCCTATTTTTTATTCTTAATTTTGAAACCGGGTCTCCCTAAGTTGCAGAGGACCTAACTAGGTAGCTGAGGCTGGCCGCAAACCAGGATCCTCTGGTCTCAGCCTCCCAAAAGCTGGGTTTACAAGTGTGTGCCACCATGCCCGGCGATTAAAAACATTTAGTACAGAAGGAGCTGAGCTACAGAAGGAGCTACGGTAGTCCCTTTTAGGGAGTGGCCACAAATTGGATGTTCTGATAAAATGGGTAATTACATTAAAAAATGGAAAAGCTTTCATTGTACTCCAGTTGAAGAATAGAAAACTTTAGAGAGAACTAGATCTCCCCCAAATCCAAACTTATGGCTACCCAGAAGAAAAGGAGCTCAAAAGATAACATGAATGAAATGGAAGGAGTAAGAAGGCATGCAATTATCTTTTGATTATCATTTAGTCTGTATCAAGGTAGAAAAATTTCCTAAACATGTCCCACAAGATACTGGTGGCCTACAAAATATAAATGTTGTGCAAAGAAAACAGAATTTTAGATTCTATGGTGAAATACATTTAGAAAAAAACTTATTTTGATTTGCAAAAAACAAGTTGATTTGCAAAAGAATTCCTAGAGCCTTTAATATATTAGTGTCAATTGTAACTCTTGGGGGTGGGGAGAATTATATCTAATATATACTGAAATAAAGTGAATATTCTATGGTTTAACTTATAAATAGCTTTCAAACTTAAAAAAAAAAAAAAACACCAGATAGATTCATTGTACTCTTTTAACACAGTACATAAAACTAAATGGATAAAAAAACCTAGCCATTTTATTGAAATTAAAATAATAAATAGCATCAAATGTTTGATAATTGTTATTTATATAAAAGAACCAAATCAAATACTTACATTTGTAATCCTCCAGGTCTGGTTCCAGATTATCATTAGTACTTATTTCTATTGCAGCATCTGCTAGATTTTTCTCTAATGCTGATTTAGCAAGGCTTGGTAAGAACCTGGCAGTGAAAAAGGAATGGAATGATAAAGTCAAGCTTTCTGTAATTCTTAAGTGTCTTTTAGCATAAACATGCACACATGTGCAAATTCAAATCCACATATCTGAGGATATCCATGTATCTTTCCTGCCTCATTTCCGTCCTAGGCTTTGAAAAAAGAATTTGCCACTAGGCCAGTAGCTCATCAGTTCAGCATTAAATCAGATTTACTCGTTGCTCATTGCTGACCTTCTATCACAGCTTGCTGATCATTGCATTGTTGTTCAAAAACCAAACTCTCCCTTTATCTCCCAGAACCAGTAAATGGGCTTTTGTCCTGTTTCTTGAGCCCTGGTCCTGGCACCTTGTCCAACCTTCTCCACACTCTCCTACAGAGTTTGATAATCTTGGGCCCTGTAGCCCCACTTCCATTACTTCCCATCAGACCTCCTTAACTGGCATTGACCACATACAAACTTAGACTTGTTTGCTATTCCAAGACATGCCTGACACCTACTTATAGTTTGTTCTATTTGTGGGTTAAAGAGGATATATGAAATTTAGTCTTAAAAAATTGAATCAGTATTTAAAACCAAAATAAGTCTCTGAACAGTCAGTTTCTCCTGAAAACAAGACCATTCTTTGTGTCACCAAAAAAATTTCATGAAAATAAAATCACTTTATTTTTATTTTTTATTTTTTTAATTTTTATTTATATTTTTGGCATGGATTTTTTTTTATACATTTCTTGAGTACAACAGGGTACAACAGGGTTACATAGACATTTTTGAGATATCAATTATTGTCAGATCACAAATAGCACCACTTCTTCATTTTACACGTATAGCCCACATTCTTAACATAGCCTGGTCAAGCAAACTTTCTAGAGTCATAAAACCATCCTCCTTTAGGGTCATATATTTACTTTCTAAGAAGTAGGAGGGTCTTTCATCTACGCATCCTAGGGGCAATCTCCAGACTTCGAGACGCCAATGTAGCCATAGCAGAAGAGTCAGTATAATTGCTCATATATGCAGATAGCAACTGCCAGGAGGGATAGGGCCCAGCTGGGCTTCCACAACTCCCCCGTTTTTATTTTAAAATGCACGAAGGACTGTGGTGTTTAATCTTACCCGTCATGGGGTCTCGATGAGTCATTCAACGAGCCCTGTCTTAGGTCGAATAAAATCACTTTAATATCTTATATAATTAGTTGTACTATGCTTATGATTTTTAAAGCTAATTAGCAACAGCTTAAACAAATTTTATAGAGATATTATTCATTTTATATTATAGGGAAATTTCTAACAAATATATATAACTGGGATTTTGGTGAATGGAATAATTTCCTCATTATCTCAGTTTAAAAGATAGCTAATCATCAGACGTGGTGGTGCACGCTTGTAATCCCAGTACTTGGGAGGCTAAGACCGGAGGATCCACGTTATCGGCCAGCCTCAGCTAGTGAGGCTCTCCGCAACTTAGTGAGACCCTGTTTCCAAATAAAGAGTAAAAAACAGGACTGGGGGTGTAGCTCGGAGGTAGAATGCCCCTGGGTTCAAGCTCCAGTACTGTAAAAAAAAAGCTAAGATTAGCTTTTTTTTTTTTTTTTTTTTTTTAACAATACTGAGGATGGAACCCGGGGGCATTCTACCTCCGAGCTACACCCCCAGCCTTATTTTTTTTTTTTTTTATTAATTGGTGCATTGTAATCATACCCAATTTTTTATTCTTTATTTTTATTCTCAGCCTCCCAAATGCTGGGATTACAAGCGTGCACCACCACACCAGGCTAATCTTTATTTCTGATTAAATTCTTATAGCTCTGTCCAACATTTCTATGCTAAAGAATCATCACCCTCAAATTTTTCAGAAGTAAATATGTTAGTGGAATATAAAACAATTGAGTGGAATAGAACTCTTATTACAGGGACCTCAATTAACCCTCCCATAATAAAAGCATCTTTGGAATGCAAAAAACATGAAAATCTCCTGAACTTCAGAATCTTCTTCTCTCTGGCACCTTAGGTTCTTAAATATCTAGAAAATGAATTATGCACCAAGCTCCAAGAATTCATGTACATATTTGAGCCTAAGGATGAGGTATTTAGGAACTCATTAATTCAGATGAAGAAATGTTCCAAACTGATCTAACTGGCAAAACAAATAGGTGAATATTTTAAAAATTAAATGTCAAGAAAATAAGCCCCGCTAATATTTAACAAATTTAATATTCAATAAAATAATATTTAATAGAGTTAATATTCAATAATTTATTAAATTAATAAATTTAATATTCAATAAGGTTTGCTGGTTTCTTTTAATTTTGTCTGCTTAGTAAAAGTCTGCATAGTAAAACACTTCACATATAAAATTATGTTAATTTTTGTTTTAAATATTTCAACAAAATTCAATCTGGTTTCACTGCCTCAATATAGAATGAGATAACACACACACACACACACACACACACACACACTTTATGTACCAATAATTTTTTGGTTCCTTCCTGCCATTGTGCTATCCTGAGGAGAAGGTTAGTGAAGGTAACTTTGCTAAAGTCAACAGATGATGCATAAACAAGATAGCTGTTTAGCATTCATTTCTATTTCTAAGGGGTCATAAGGTGAGAAGAAAATAGAGTTTCATTGTGGTCACTTGATAACACTGGAAAATTAGCTATTTGATGCAGTAAAATATTTATGAGAGCAAAAGATAAGCATTTTTAGCCCATGAAATAGTTCAGCATTTTAGAAAATTAAAGAATATTGCAGAATATGTTTTTACAATTAAAAAATTTGAAAGTATAAGATGGTAGCTGATTTTCATTTTAACTTGCATTTCCTTTATCAATACTGAGGCTGAGCATCTTTTCAAATACTTATTGGCTATTTGAACTACTCATTCTTTGCATGACTGCCTATTAATCCTGTGCATGTTTAGGGTTGATTCTTTTTCCTCATTAATTTGTGATCCCTAAATACCAGTCCTTTCTTGATTCTAATCTTGTAAAATATTTTTTCTTATAGTGTCTTTTTATCATATATTCAGATTTTGCTTTTATGTATAAGATAAAGGAGGAAATGTTTATTTATAACCATTTATTAACAAGTCCACCCATTTCATACTATTTAAAATGCTACTTCTACCATACACTAAGTTCCCACAAATATGTGGGTCTGCTTCTGGGCCATGTAGTTTTATCCTAACAGTCTATTTGTTTTTCCTTGCACCAGAACCACACAATCATAATGAATAAAGTTTTGCAAAGGATTTTGGTATCTGATAGAGTAAGGCCAACTACTCAATCTTCTTCAAAATTCCCTTGGCTATTTTTGGAACTAATTTTGAGATTGGTTTGTCAAATTCACTATAGCCTTGTGGGTTTTGACAAAATTATATTTATACATCAATTTGGAGGGAAAAGAGTTTTATAATAAGGAATCCTTTCTTCCACGGAGGTATTGCTTCCCATTTAAGTCTTCTTTTGTAACTTTCAATAAAGATTTATATTTTTTCTCCAGAGAAGCATTACATGCCACTTATTAGGTTTATTCACATGTGCTAGAATACAGGAATGTCACTTATTCGCATTCATAAGTAGCTTAACTAAACACGATTTGTTCTAATAATTTAGATGTATTAAATTTTTGATGAAGGCAATGATATCTGGGAGAATGCACTGGCTGAAAGTACAGTTCTAATTCTAAAAGAAATATGCCAAGTGCTTTGCCTTAAAAATCTTTGCTATAAATTTCTGGTGGGTCTGCTTTATCAGAGTAAAGAATTTCCCTCCTATTCATGGTTTACTAAGAATATTTCTTGTTTACTAAGAGTTTTGCTTTGGTTTGTTTTTAGAGTTGGCTCTTGTATAGTCTTTTTCTTCTTTTACTAAAATAATATTTTTCTTACTAATATAATTGATTAAAAGTAGAATTGTATTTTCTCAATATTCTTGAGATAATTCCAAATTTTGTTATTTTAAAAAGTATAAGATACATTTGAGTTAAATAAAAAATAGATACATTTTAATAAAAGTTAAATGAAAAAAGAAAATCTCAGAAATAATAGTATCCTTTTGCTATAGATGAATGTTTGTGCCCCCCCCCCACCTAAAATTCACATGTTGAAATCCTAACCCCACAGTGAAACTGCTAACTTTTACCTGGGCATAGCCTAGGCACACACCTATAATCCCAGCTATTTGGGGGGCTGAGACAGGAGGATTGCAAGTTTGAGGCTAGCCTGGGCAACAAAGTAAGACCTTGTCTCAAAATAAATAAATAAATAAATAAAAAGGGTTAAAGGTATAGCTCGGTGGTAGAGCACCCCTAGGTTTAATCCCCAGTACTGTAAAAAAAAAATTAGACATCTACTAGAATTTGGATTTTCTCATTCTATCCTATATGTCTATTAACAGCCCTTCCATGTTTTTCATCTTTTACTTGTAGCTGTGCTACAAGTTACTTTCCCTCCACTTTACTGTTTCTTCACCTACACTCTGCTATTTGTTTACTGGATTTGTTTATTCTTTTATTTTGCTTTTTATTATAATAATTCGTGCTTTGTATTTATACATTTTTGTTAGGTACAAATTGATAAAGACAAATGTGCACACATTTCTCATCTGACCCTATCCCCAGTTCCCACCCCGCTCCCTCGCCCTCCCTCCCTCTCAAGTTCAGTTCAGTGAGTGATCTTGATATAATTGTGTAAGTACATCATGTGCCTTAGGATGCTCTCCCCCCCACCCCCCTCCATTCCCTTCGGTTAAGTCTACTTCTTTGTTTATCTACTTCTTTGTCTCTACTTTTTCATCTGGGGACCCTCTCATGTCCCATCTACTCCCTAACATCCGCATATTAGGGAGAACATATGTTTCTTTACT
>PVLC010001474.1:0-31065 GCA_004027655.1 Graphiurus murinus
CTCCTGGCCATCATGAGGTGAGAGTAGCTCTTTCCCCTCCGTCATGCCCTAACACCCTGCTGCTGAGCCACTTCTGCTTTGGAGCCAGCCAAGCATGGATGGAAATCTTTGAAACCTCTAAGACTGTGAGCCAACAAACCTTTCCTCCTCTATGTTGTGCATGTCAAGTACGTTGTTAACAGTGATGAAAAACCGGACTAAAATACCTACTAACCTCTGAACTGCCATGAGTCATTCTTCTCTTTTTTTGAAAAGTGACAGTTGAGGCCAAAAGCTGTCTTTCTTGTTCAGGACCATAGAATGTAAGTAGTCTGAAAAACCTTTCATCCTGCACCATTTTTCCTCCCCAGTTTAGTCTCAATCAGCAGTGTTTCTGTTGGGATAATTCCACCTCTATCCCTGGATTCTGTGAGGTGGCTGATTACATTCATGGTTTATGCTCCAAATCATCTTTTTTTTTTTTTTATGAGTCTTGCTGTTCTCATCAGGGCAAGCTTTCTCACTTTTTGCAATGTGGATAAGCTGAGAATTTTCCAAAATTGTGCATCTTTTTGTTAAGTAACAACTCCTTCAATTTATTTCTCTTCTCTCATATTTTATTCTAAATAGTCAAAAGGATACCACAGATAAAGGGTTAATACTACCAATATAGAATGAATTTTTTAAATTGGGATGAAGAAAAGACCAAAACTTGATACAAAATCAATATGTAATATACTTATTTTCTCTCTAAATGTTTTTACTATTTTTCCTTATCATTTACTCTAATTTTCAACAGTCTAATTATGATTGTCAAAAAGTGGTTTACTTTGTCCTTTATCCTGCTTGGGTTTTACAGAGATTCATAAATTCATAGGTTACTTTTTTCATTTAAATATGAATAATTTCCAGGCAATATTTTTCAGATTCTTTTTCTGAGACTCTATTTACACTATCTTTAGATATATTCATATTATCTCACATGTTACTGAAACTGTTTGATTTCCAATGTTTTTTTAACCTGTTCTTCAGATCAGATAATTCTATTTCAACTTGATGGAATGCTTTCTTTTGCTGTTTCATTTGCAATTCATCTCATCTAGGGGATAGTTGTTTTTGTTTTATTATTGTATTTTTAATTCTAGAATTTTGTTTTGGTTCTTCTTGAAGGTTCTATATCTTCCCTAGAAATGACCATCTCCTCACCTTCTATATCTATCTTTTCCTGTATCTCTTCTAAATATTTAGCATAGTTATTTTAAAATCCTTGCCTCTTAGTTCAAACATTATCTGTGGCCCTTTCTCATTGGCATATGCTCATTCTCTCTCTCTCTCTCTCTCTCTCTCTCTCTCTCTCTCTCTCTCTCTCTCTCTCTCTCTCATTATATACTGGATGCTGTGAAAAACACAATACAAAAATTCTGGATTATATTAACTTTCCCTGAAAACTGCTTTTTTTTTTTTTTTCCAATCAGACAGTGAAATTATTAGCAGATAACCTTGGTCATGTGGAGAGTTGATGTTATGGTTTGTTAAAGCAAGTCTGTTTTAGTTTTACCTGTATCTTAGAGTCCTGTGATGTAATCCTTAAATCTTAGTCATGGCCCTTTGGATGTTTCATTGAAAAAAAGTTCAACCATTTCTACCCAGAGTGATTTTTTTCTTCCCATTCCCCTGCCAACTACGGACACCTGTTGAAATCCATGCTCATCCCTTCCAGCCTTCCCACCACCATTGATTCTTGAGCTATTGTGAGTCTCACCCCATGCCTGTGCAGTATGGGAGTCAGCCAAGAATTTGGTAAGAGCTCAGATGCAGATTTGGGGTTCCCTCAGCTCTCTCTAGGATTTGCTCTCTCAATTTCTGGCCAGTTTGGCAATGCCTAACTCTGACCCATGACTTCTTTTCCCAATAAGATGATCAATTTCTTCAGGAGCTCTCTCCTTAGGAGAATGCAGAAGTGCTTTGGGAGAAAACCAGATGAAGATAGATCTCACTTGGTGCAATTACTTATTTTCAAGGATTGTATTTCATCCCATCGTGCCTGTTTTCTGTCTCTCCCAGTGCTTTCTGGTGGGTTTTCATGGGTCTTAGGGGTTTTTTTGATTTGTTTTTGTTGAAAGTTTGTCACTTTTAACTGCAGAAGTATTAAGCTAATTCAAGTTATCTGCTATTACTGGAAACCAGAAAGTCCTAGGTCTATGATAAAGATTAGATAATTGGTAAAAATTAATAAGACAAAAAACACAATAAAAAGATGTTTTTAAAATAAAAACAGTCGATTGAGCACTTCAAAGAAAAGGAAATGTAGCTGGATGTTGTGACACACACCTGTAATTCCAGTACTTAGGAGGCTGAGACAGGAAGATCACAGGTTTAAGGCCAGCCTCGGCAACTTAGCAACACCCTGTTTCAAATGAAATAGGGCTGGGGGTGTGTCTTGGAGATATAATGCCCCTGGATTCAATCCCCAGTACCATGGTGGGGGGGGGATGTAAATAAACATATCAAATGATGGTCAACCTCACTAGTAGAGAAATGCAATTTAAGACCATAAAGAGATATTGGTCCACATCTATTAATTGGCAAAAATTATGAGTGCTGGACAATATAAAATGATAGGTTCAGTAGGATGTCATAAATTTCTGGCAAAAAAAAAAACCTAATCAGAATAGAATTTAAGTCACTATCTTGTAAATTCAAATATTCACAACCCTATTATCTAGCATTTTCACTTAGGCGGAAAAAAAAAAAAAAACTTACATATATTGCACTAGATTTCTGTGATCTACTTAGCATTACCTCAGCTCTGGGAACTAGATTTCCAGATGTCTTGCCAGCAGAATTATGGGTTAGGGATATTTTAGATGTTTAAAAACAGAACAAACCTGAATGATTGCTTTTAAATAAATGAGTGATGGCATATGATAAAGTACATGATATGTATATGATAAGGTATTATATAATGATAAAATGAATGACTTACAGATAGATCAACAACGCAATAAATCTCAGAATTTTAATAATGAGTGAAAAAAAGAAAGTCCCAGAAGATTGCATCCATAATTAGTAAAATATAAAAGTAAGTAAAAATAAACAATTTATTTTAGACATATATCTCTGTGTGTGATCAAACTTCTTAAAAAGCAATTAAAAATAAACACAAAATTTAAGACAGTTAGGTTGGAGAAACAAAGAGTAAAATAAGAGAGGACCATATAGGCATGTGTAAGTTATTGTATATGCTTCAAGTACTGCCTTTGGTAGCTATTTATGGATATGTATTATAAAATTTAATTAATAAAATAAAAATAAACTTTCTGTAGCAATGGTGTTGAACGATCATGGACTTCAGATTATAATTAGCCCAATTCTGTATGTCTATATCCTTAAAATAAAATCTGAGCAAATGGTCTTAATAGCTGAAGAATAAGTCAGTCACTTGGAAGGTTGGACTGAAGAATCATTTTAAATGTAGTGCAAAACGATGAAAGCCAAAAGGAAATTTTTAAATGTTTGGAATAGACACCCAGAGGTGTAATGTTCCTTTAATGTTATTTCTAGAAGTAAATAATAGAAGGAATGAACCAGAGGCAATGCTAGGAAAAACAATGGCAGCGAATTTCTCAGAAACAGGAGAAAAGATTGACAGCACTCATTAAGTACTAAGAGGAAAAATAAATATAAAGCCTTGCTCAAAATAGCATGTGTACAAACATAACAATAAAGAGAAAATTATAAAATCTACCAGAGGGACAAGAAAGATTAACTTCAGAAATAAGAATCAGAATGACTTCAGATTCCTTCTCAGTATCACACAACACAGGAAATCAGTGGAAAATGTTTCCAAATCCAGAGAAAATAATTTGAATTCAGTGCAAAATAAAACATAAAGACTAAAAGTAATCTACTGAAGACTAAAAGTAAAATAGGAGTTTTGTTTGGTTTGGCTTGGTTTGGTTTGGTTTGGATTGGATTGATTTGGTTTGGTTTGGTTTGGTTTGGTAGTGGGGATGGAACCCAGGGGCATTCTACCTCTGAGCTACACTCAGCCCAATTTCATATTTATTTTAGAAGAGGGTCTCACTAGGCTGATAAAAGTCTCACCACTTGCTGAGGCTATCCTTCAACCTCCTGTCTCAGCCTCCCACGTGCTGGATTACAGGTATGCACCACCATGCCTGGCTGAAAATAGGAGTATTTTAATATAGTAAAGCAGTCAGAGATTTTACTCCTACAGACTCTCACAGAAGTGGACTTCTAAATGAAATATTTCAACAATAAGAAAAATAAGCCCCAAAGGAAGAATTTAGATAAATAATTCAATGGCAAGTAACATAAGCAGTAAAAAAACGGGTGATATCTGAATAAATATTGAATATGACCTACAGATAGATCTGCAACAGGGATAAATCTCAGAATTTTAATAATGGATTAAAAAAAAAGAAAAGAAAGTCCCAGAAGATTACATACATAAATACCATTTTAAAAAAATAAACAAAAATTTCAACAATTAGTTGAAACTAAAATCCTAAAATACAGCACGGGTTACTTGGTTTATCTGTGTGTATATTGGGGAGTAGGGGAGGAGGTTTTTGAGTGGAAACCTAGAATCATTGTGCTAGCCTTCATTTTCCAGAGGATGAGAAAATAAATGAGTGATATCAGATTTTATTAGGAAACTGTACGTTTAATAATGTGTGCTTAAAATGTAAAAAGAACAATAGAAAATTAATGTATAGTTTCTAAACCAGTTAAGGAAAAGATGGAACAAAGATTTTCAACAGAAAGCAAGGAGAATAAAATGCAACAACAAGAAGCACCATAAGTAGAAAGCAAACTAATCATAAGCCTAAAGATCTGTATAACCGTAATAAATGTGAATGTCTTGTTTAAGCATAGAATCTCAAAATAGATGAAACAATCCACATATTCAGGCTGATATATGTGTTATAAACAAAAGGAAACAGAGAAACTGGGAACAATGAAATGGAAAAAATATAAATCAGTCAAGTACTAATAAAAAAAAAGAAAAGGGATATAATAATATTAAATCCAACAAAACAGAATCCAAGAAACACAGCAATTTCATTTATCAATAAAAGGAAAAATCTATTAATGAGATCTAGTTATGTACTTGCATACCCTCCCCCATGCACACACGGAGCCTAAAGTACTTGTAAATCAAAATCTGATAGAAACACAAGGAGAAACAGAAAAATCCGTAATCATAGTGTACATGACTGATATACTCACCAACCAAATAAAACCAAACAAGCAAACACATGGAAGATTCGAGCAACATAAGGACCAAGTCTTATGTAACAGATGTGTGAATAACTGTGCATCCTAAACCGGGGAATATGCAATCTCTTCAGCTACAGACCATTTTACAAAGACTGACCTAGATCTAAAGGAGCCTCAACAAATTCTATACTACAGTATTGGTGCCAAAACACTCACGTTCACTTACAATAATATTAGAAGTCAATGAGAAGACAGCCTCTCTCCTCCCATCTCCATATATATTGGAAATGTTTCCACATATAAATAATTAATGAGTTAAGCAGAGAAAAAAAGGAAACTGCAAAATATTTAATAAAGCAAAAGCAGCAATGCCATATTTCAAAGCCAATGGGAAGAGGGCAATGTAACTCTAAGAGGAGAATTTAAATTGTGCGTTAGAATAAAATTGTGTATTAGAATAAATAAAAGTATTTATTAAAAATAAGAGACATTAAATAAATTAGTTTCTCTACAGGATATGCTAGAAAAGTAGTAACAAAATAAACTGAAATAAATCGAATGAAGAAAATGATAAAATTCCAAAATGATAAATACACACAAAAAATCAGGATTAATGTAACAAAACAGTAATGAAATGCTTTTGTGGGTGGATTTAAACAATTAAATAACCACCAATAAGTTCAAAATAAATAAAATACAAGTAACAAATATAGCAATGAGTAGAGAATATTTTAATTCTTAATTATAATAGAATATTTAAAAATTACAATAACCTTGAAAACCTAGATGAAATGAAAAATTTTCTAGAAAAATATAAATTACTAAGAAGCAATGGAAAGCTTGAATAGACTAATTACTACAGAAAAAAAAAAAAAACTGAAAAAATTTGCCAGAGCTCTGTTCACTTGCACTGGTATCACATCAGAGTTTTATCTACTTACTTACACTTAACCCAGAACTGTACTAATTTCTAAAATAAGATTCCCCATACCAAAATGACTACCAACAGGAATTTAAGCAGCTCCCGCACCAATAGGCAGTTAACACCTGGGTGTTCTGGCAAATATGGATGTCTTTGCTAAACTTATTCTGCTTTTTATTAAAAATAAAGAACTGTAACACTGGATATAATAAAAGGATCACCTTTGTATCCAGTGGCATTCTTCATTAATCAGATTAAATGTGTGATTTCCTTTGCTTGGGAATGTTCGTTCATCATTTCCTAGAGATGGTGCTTTTCAAGTTGCTATCCAAGCTGCACTTGATTGGGAAACCTTAAGAGAATACATTTATAGAAAGAAATATGAAAGCTCATCCTTCTTGTCAGGATTCCAGGTATCTAAGTGAAAAGAAGACAGGGGAGAGAGAGGCAGAGAAAAGAGAGTACACAAGAGTTAGCCCGCTTTATCACTCTCTCTTAAAGTACTGCTTAATCTTAACCTGCAATTAATAATAAACCATTAACCCGATACAGAGATAAGTAAAACAATGCTTTGCCCCAAAGACATCCACCCTAATCCCTGGAACCTGTGAATATGTTACCCTACAGGACAAATGGACTTTTGCAAATGTAATTAAGATTATGAATCTCAACATAGAGGTTCTGGTAAGTTATCTGGGTGTGCCACAGAGCCCTTAAAGGCAGAGAAGCTTCCTTAGCTGGAGTCAGAGAGGCAAGGCAGAGAAGAGGGGCAGAGAACCTGAGTGTGAGAAGGTGACACCTGCAAGTGTAGCAGAAAGATCTCCTCCGGCGCCTAGGGCTGCTCCTGCTGGGGACCAGCAAGGAAACCAGGACCACAGTCCTGTAGCCGCAGGATCTGAATTCTCCAACCCGAATGAACTTCAGCAGGAATTCTTCCCTTGTTGCTCTTCTCCAGAAAAGAAAGCAGCTCTGCCATGACCTTAATGTTAGTCTTGTGAAACTGAGCAAAGAAACCAGTCAAGCAGAGCTACATCCCGACTTCTGACCCACTGGAACCATGTGACAAAAAGCAGCTGTTTTGTCTTTTTGGTTTTTTTTTTTTTTTTTTTTTTTCATCTTTCCCTTATTTGGGGGAAACTGTAATTACACATCTTTGTTAGGTACAAGCTAGTATAGGTAAAGACATCCATGCACACATTTCTCATTTAACCCTTCCCCAATTCCCGCCCCACTCCCTCCTCTTCCCTCCTTCTCAAGGTCAGTTTAGTGATTGACTTTGATGTGTTCATAGAAAGTACATCATGTTCATTAGGGTGTCCTCCCTACCTCCTTCACCTTCCATTAAGTCAAATTCTTTGTTCACCTAAGGATTCTCCTTCATCTGGAGTCCCTCTTATGTCCCCTCCCTAGCTTCCACATACTAGGGAGAGCATTCGATTTTTAACTTTTTGTGACTGACTAATCTCACTTAACATAATGTTTTCCAGTTCCTTCCATTTCCTTGCAAATAACATGATTTTGTTCTTCTTTATGGCTGAGTAAAATTCCATCATGTACATATCCCATAGTTTTGTAATCCATTCATCTGTTGATGGACATCTTGGCTGGTTCCATAGTTTGGCAATTGTAAACTGTGCAGCTATAAACATAGATACACATGCATTGGTCTGATAGTTTGATTTCCGTTCTTTTGGGTAGATACCTAGTAGAGGTATTACTGGAGCTTCTGTGCAGCAAAGGAAACTATCAAGAATCTCAACAGAAAACTCACAGAGTGGGAGAAAATTTTTGCCAGCTACTCTTCCAATAAAGGACTAATATCTAGGATATACAGAGAACTCAAGAAAATCACAGCTAAGAAAACAAATAACCCAATCAAAAAATGGAAAAAGGATCTAAATAGACACTTCACAAAAAGAAGAAATACAAATGGCCAATAAATGTATGAGGAAATGTTCCACATCATTAGGAATCAGAGAGATGCAAATCAAAACTACTCTGAGATTTCACCTAACTCCAATCAGAATGGCAACAAACAACAATAAATGCTGGCAAGGGTGTGGAGAAGTGGGAACCCTAATACATTGTTGGTGGGATTGCAAATTAGTGCATCCACTTTGGAAAACAGTATGGAGGATCCTCAGATGAATGGGAATGATCCTACCATATGATGCAGCTGTTGTTTTAAGCAGCTGGAGGTGGAATGCCTACAAGCGGCGGTAGAAACCCAGTATAGACCCCACCCAAATATCAAGTGCAATGTCGTGATGACCTCACTCCACAGGCTTAAGAGGGAAACTTCAAATCTTCTTGAGATTCTCCCCATGATGTGGAGTGGGAGACAGAAGGATCACAGGTTCGAGTCCAGCCTCAGCAACTGAGTGAGATCCAGTTTCAAACGAAAAAATATAAAGACCTGGGTGGGGGAGTATAGCTTAGAGGTAGAATACTTTGAGTTTCAATTCCCAGTGCCCCCCCCCCAAAAATAAAATGTAAGTAAATGAGATCATTGTTTCATTCTACTGGTGTTTACCATTTGGTAGTGGATCTGTATTTACTATTACGTGACAGATGGCACTGAAGACTGACCACTTATAGCGTTATCTAAAACACAAAGTCAAGCTGGGCATGGTGGAGCGCCCTTGTAATCCCACTACTTGGGAGGCTGAGACATAAGGATCACAGGTTCGAGGACAGTCTCAGCAAGTAGTGCAACTCTTATCAACCTAGCAAGATCCTGTTTCAAAATAAAAATGAAATAGAGTTGGGGGTGTAGTTCAGAGGTCGAATGGCTCTGGGGTTCAATCCCCAGAACCACTAAATCAATCAATAAATAAATAGAGCCAAATGAAAATTGAGGAATCTCTGCTTGGAGACAAGTTCCATGACCATATTAAGACCCATGATTTTAGATCTGATTTAAGATCCTGTCTTAGGGCTTTTTTTTTTTCCCCCATTATAAGTCTATCCTTTAAATTATACCATGGCAACACAGTACTGAAATCTTCATTCTCTGTGACCCCTTTAGTAGCCAGTAAAAGCAATTTATAATATTAAAGCTTTCAGCCAACTGTCATTAAAAATGCACAATTATGTAACTTCCAGATACATAAAATCTCCCTAGCCCACAGTTACACGTTAAGAAAAAGCATATATTTTACCATTTATATTTCATATGGGTTTGTATTTCATACCAGGGGTAGGATTTGGAGGACAGAAAAACTTACAAAGAAAGTCAAGCTATTTTTACATATTGTCAACATAAATCATTTACTATAAATATGACTTTTTTGAGAGATAATATATTATTATAGATTCCTGTCATCCCATGTGCTGGTGACATCATATACACACCATACATGTATTTTAGCTAGATGATGAGTGTCTTATCCTGGAATTTAAAGTCAGGTGACAAAGATGATAAAGGCAAGAATTCCCTTCAGTGGCTTGTTACAGGATGCCCTGAATTGACTTGCTAGTCTTAAGGGTCCTGGTTGATAAAGAGTTGGGAGTTTTTATGTTTTTGTTTTGTTTGTTTGTTGTGTGTATGTGTGTAGTACTGAGGATTAAACCCAGAGGCATTCCACCTCTGAGCTACACCCCCAGCCCTGTTTTCTTTTTAATTTTGAAACAAGAACTCACTAAGTTGCTGAGGGCCTTGCTAAATTTCTGAGGCTGGCTTCAAACCTGTGATCCTCCTGTCTCAGCCTTCTAAGTACTGAGATTACAGGCAAAGAGCTGGGGGAGTTATGAAATTCCTACTCTAAGAATTTTTCATAAGCTCATTGCAGTTAGGTAGAGAAATGGATCTCTGCCTCAGTACTTGAGGGTTCCAGACTTGTATTGGTCCAGAACACAGAAAATCTAGTCTAAGATGCATGTTAATCATTGACTGACTCAGAGTTATCCTCTCAAGAAAATTAACCACAGAGCCTTATGTAAAGAATTACAAGAAATACTTTGTTTCTAGCATCAATTTTTTTTTCCAGCATCATCTGCCAAAGACCAAGAACTTAATGTGAAGACATCACATATACTTGGATCATCTTAAGTTGAAAAATAGTCACTTGGAATTCTAGACTCACACATGTCCAACACAGATGACCTATAATAAAACACAAATTAGCTGGCTACCATTTGATGTTTCTTTGGTGGGCAAAGGTCGTATAGATGGCGAGAAATACTGTTGGGTCAACATTTGTGTTTCTCATTTTATTTGAGTTTCTCCAGTGTGTTGACTAGCCTAGAGCAATCTTATAGCAAGAAAGTGGTAACTTGTTACAGAGCTCTTTTTTCCTTTTCTGTTGATCACTGCTCCTCAGCAGATTTTGAAAGGCACTTCATACAAGTGCTAGCACCTGATAAACTCTATTTATTCCTCAAAACAAAAGCTTTGAATAATTCCTGTGTGCCGTATGATGCAAGAAACAAAACTACAAAAAAACGGAGTTTCTACTTAAGATAGTAGAATCTTATAGCTCATAGACTGTGTACGTGTGTTTATGATGACTACAATATCTACACTAAACCTCATCTTTCTATTCTGTGAGTAAGTTTACATGAATAATTTCTTATGGATCAGTCCACTTTTTTTCATTTCATATTTTTAAATTACATCACCCAGTATACTTTCCACACACTTCCAAATCATGCCATAATTCCAGATTTTATCATTGTTTTCTCATTGCACATGTTTTAAGTAGATTTCTAATGAGACAGAAACATGTTACTTTAGTCAGAACACTCTCAATCATAAATAGGATGCATATCTTCCATGGCCGTATTCTATAAAATTTCCCTGTCCAATACTGTAGCTACCATTGATACATAAGCTGTTTAAAAAAATTTTTTTTCCAGGCATGGAGGTGCATGCCTGTAATTCCAGTATTGGGGAAGCTGAGACAGGAGGATCGCAGGTTTCTGTCAGCCTCAGCTACTTAGTGAGCCCTCCGCAATTTAGTGAGACCCTGTTTCAAAATAAAGAATAAAAAATAGGGCTGGGGGTATAACTCGGAGGTAGAATGCCCCTGGGTTCAATCCCCAGTACCGCAAAAAATAAAAAAAAAAAAATTATTATTTTTGTGTGTGTATGTCTGTGAGCAGTACTGGTACATTCTACCTTCGAGTTACACTCCCAGTCCCTTATTTATTTATTTATTTATTTATTTATTTATTTATTTATTTATTTATTGAAACAGGGTCTTCCTAAGTTGCTAAGAATCTTGCTAAGTTACTAAGGTTTCAAACCTGTGGTCCTCTTGCCTCATCCTCCCAAGTACTGGAATTATAGGTTTGTGCACCACACCTGGCTAAATTTCAATTCTTTACAACTAAATTAAAATTCTAAACCCTCAGCTGCACTCATCACATTTCAAATTCTCAATAGCTGGTGGCTACCATATTGGACAGTACAGAATATTTTCTTTATTACAGACAGTTCTATTGAGCAGCACATTTATGGTTGTCACTTATAATTATCTTTATCCTCTAGGGATGATATTTTCTTGATTTGATGTCTTAGCCTTTTTGTACAACTGTAGACTGCAAAGGTTGTCGGAGAACATACAGATTTAATCAACACTTATTATTACCTGAGGCCATCGATGCTTAGAAAGTAAGAGGTGACAGAAAGATCATTGCTCAGGTTTTTCCTCTAGATTCTGAAGTCTGTCTTGCGTGGAAATCTTTAGGCTTCTGTTCCCTGACAGAAATATGGTGGCTGATTGAAATCTAGGGCTTGGATGATCAGATTTTATCTACTATGACAGTGCTGATTGATGTGTAATAGACGCTTGATTCATGCTCTTGAACTCAGGGAGAGAAAGTGGTTTGATGTATTAATGATGACTTGCAGGTCGAGAGTTGACGCTGTGCTTGCCAGGCATTTTCTACCACTAAAGTACCAGCCAGCAACCAATAGCAGCAGCTAAGGAGCACACAGAGAAGCAAGGTGCACAAGCCCCCCTGAAGCAGGCAATGGAATATACCACATCCCCTGGACAACTTGAAAATCAGTGTCCATTTGAGCTCTGTGACTTTAGAGAGATAAAGAACTCAGGTGACAAAAAGAAAAACTTAACTCTCTTACTCAACCCCCAAGCCCCTAAGTACCATAATCCACCTTCTCTCCATATTTTTCTTTTTTTTTTTTTAATTGGTGCATTGTCATCATACATCTTTGTTAGGTACATGCTGGTAAAATCATACATGCACACATTTCTCATTTAACCCTTCCCCAATTCCCACCCACTCCCTCACCCTCCCTCACCCTCCCTCCTTCTCGGGTTCAGTTTAGTGATTGATTTTGATATGATTGTGAAAGTACATCATGTGCATTAGGGTGCCCCCCCATCACCTTCAGTTAAGTCACCTTCGCTCATCTAAGGTTTCTCTCCTTCTTCATTTGGTTCTCTCCATGTTTTTAAGAGATAAGTCCTATCTGGATTCAGAAAAACCTCTTTGAAATAAGTCTAGAGAGAAATTATAAAATAACTTCCTAAGACAGATTTTTAGGGATAAAATTTCACCTTTATTTCATTAATTTAAAAACATGTTCTCCGGAAAAATCAGAAGACACATGAGAGGACTTCTTTAGGCCATGGGACCCTGCAGTAGTCTCTAGAGAGTTTTGAGAAGGACGATTTCTCCTTCTTAGAGTCTTGCCTGTCCATTACACATGCACCTAGCATATTCTGTCCCTTGAAAATGAATGGATTATTTTACTCACAGAAAATGAAGTCTAAGAGATCTGCTGTCCATCTGGTTTTCTCCTCAGAAGGTTGAGTTATATGAAGAGCTATCCAAGCGTGTCCACCTAAACCTCCTTGTCGAAAGCTCTGGTCCAGCTGCTTCCAGGTGAAGTTGCAAGGAGGATGAGCCCAGCTCTAGAACCTCTAGAAGCCTTGACTCATCTACATTTCTCCATAAAATCTTGGCCATTTCACTACTGGCCACACTTCCATAGAAAGGAAGAAAATATAAATCTAGGTTTTCCTCTTTGTTGACAATGCTCATAGAATATATTGGCTAAAACAGAAGTATCTTTGATCAACTATGTTTTGTTTTTCAGTAATCTGCGTGAAGTTGTTTTCTATTTTCTGGGATAACCAAGAGTTTGAAGCATGGAATCAGAACCTGTTTCTGAAGTAGATATGTTCATGAAAAAAATCTCCAGAAACCTCAGTGAGGGAAGATTTGCTTCCTTGTTATGATCAGGAACAAATATGTACACATTCATATAGAAGAGACGTTAAGAATTTAAGTAGAAAAAAAAAAGACTTAAAGGAAGGATTTAATTTAGTTCTTTTTGAAATGCTTACATTATTGAGGTCTTTTAGCTTTGATTTTGTGATTTGGCACCACAGCCCACACTGGCATCGCCCTGGAAATCTTGTTTCAATTAATTTAAGACAATTTACCTCTTCAATGTCAAGAATATCTTTGATGGTCTAAAGCAAACTAGCAGGTATTAATGGAAAGCAATGTGGTCACAAGATAAGAGACCTCCCTGTGCTCTTTAAACATATACACCTAGTTAGGAAGCAAAAACAAGAGTGATATGCAGTAATGCACGGCCCTCCTACCAGCTAGAGATTTCATCCTGCGCAAAAATGAATATTCAGTGCTTTAAAGGGATACTTGGAGAATTTCAAAACATAAAAGAATAGAAGAACACATAGGATCTTTTATAATCCTGGAGTGGAAAAATAGCTAAAGTGTACTAAAAGGTATTCATTTTTAAAAAGTTGTATATATAGTCTGCACAATTTTATACAGTTTCTAAAAAGAATGCAGTATTTGTATTCTTATGTGAACAAGCATGAAATATAATAATAAATATAACATGGCCCATATATAAATATTTTATGTATGTGTATATACATATATATGTATATTGCATATATACATATATACATAAAATGTGTGTGTATAGTTTGTATATAAAATGGAAAATGTTTTTGTAAAGAGTTTTGTTTTTTTAGTATTGGGGAATTCAGGGACATTCTACCTCTGAGGTACATCCCGGGCCCTTTCTATTTGTTAGCCCTTTTTATTATTTTCTTCAAACATGGTCTCACTAAGTTGCTGAGGGTCTAAGTTGCTGAGGCTGGCCTTGAACCTATGATTCTCCTGCCTAAGCCTCATAAGTACTGGGATTACAGATGTGCACCACCATACCTGGCTTATAAAGAGTATTTTGAAGATAGAATTTGAAAGTTTTAATTACTAACCTTATCTCAGAAAATATATATTAAAGAAAGTAAGTGAACTAATCTGGGACATGCAAGTCGAAAGCCCAGCTTTTTATAACATTTATTCAGGGATTCTGATGTGGCTCAGATTATGCCTCATTTACAAATATTAAATTATACACATATTAAACTTTAAAAATTTATAAAGATAAAATTAATAATTATACTTTATATATGAAAAATTAAGATTCAAATAGTTGGTGAATTTGTTCACCAAACTAATTAATTTGTGTTTATAAAGTTTGTATATAAAATGGAAAATGCTTTTGTAAAGAGTTTTGTTTTATTTTTTAGTAGATATCTGATTTTTCTGACACCAAATTCTCTCTTTTGTAATAAGTAGGTAAGAATTCTTTTTTATTAACATATCAAAGCAACAGCTTATGGTACTTCATATATATAAATGTCTAGTTTCAAAATGCTTGAAAAATCACTTAATTCAAATAAATCAATGCATTTTAAATGCTTACTTTGTATTAGGCACTATGTTAGGCTATAAGAATAAAGAGATGAATAATAAAAATTTCCCAGGTCCTTAAGAATCTCAGTCCAGCAGAGGAGAGAAGCAAATAAGCAAAAGTTTACAGTACACCATGCCAAAAAGAATGTACTTAAAGTGCTTTAGCAGAAGAAAGCCCATTATTTGGAGGAATACATGTCACTTGCAAGTCTGTTTGCATGTGCCAAAGTTTTGTGATCCATTCATCTGTCGATGGATACCTAGGTTCATTCCATAATTTGGCTATTATAAATTGCTATATGAACATGGATATGCAAGTCCTATTATAATATTCTGATTTCATTTCCTTTGGGAAGATGCCCAGGAATACCATTGCTCTTCTGAGAAACCTCCACACTGATCTCCATCAGTGGCTGTACTAGTTTGCAGTCCCACCAACAGTGTAATAGGGTTCCTATTTCCCCACAACCTTGCCAGATTGTATTATGATTTCTCCTTTTTAATAATTTAGTAGTAGAAATAATGCTATGAATGTATACAAAACTATCAATCCCAATATCAAACATGCAGGGGGAGAGGGATAGAGAAGGGTAGGGCCCCAGTGGAGAGGACACCAAGAACTACGCACAGGCATTTGTCTGACACTGTATGCCCCAATATGACACAAAATTTACAATGCACCAAATTTAAAAATAAATAAATAAAAGTCTGTTTGCAAGATTTTTTTTACTTCTACATATCATTTGGAATAGAATTGTAATACAAATCTTACTAAATTCTCAAATAGTGAACTTTTAGTTTTCTAAGTGTTATTCCATAGCCAGGCGTGGTGGTACACATCTGTAATCTTGGTAATTAGGAAGCTGAGACAGGATGAATTCAGGTTCAAGGCTAGCCTCAGAACTTAGTGAAGCTCTCAGCAACTTAGCGAGACTCTGTTTTAATAAAAAATAAAATAGGGCTGGAAGTATATCTCAGAGGTAGAATGCCTCTGGATAAAATTGCTAGCACTACAAAAAAAGAGAGAGAGTTATGCTATAGGTACCAACATCTGAGTGTCATTTTACAAACAATCCAACACACAGCTTAGCTGTTCTAGAAGGAAAAAAGACCATGTCATGTAACATAGGTACTTTCCTGAAAAGGAAAATTAGGGGAAAACGGGGTGTAAATTCTTCATTTAGTAATCTGTTCATGAAATTCTTGAAGGATTGTATAATAAGTTACTACTCTGGCAGTTCAGCTGTACAAGAAAGGAACTTAACCCATGAAGGCTTAAGCCATATCTTGAGTCCCTTCTCCATCTAAGATTAACGTGAACATCGATCAGACTGTTCAATATGAACTGATCAAGAGGATCACAAAAAAAAAAAAAAAAAACAAGCAAACAAAAAAACCTTTCATTTTGCAAGTTTTTGTCAGTAAATCTAGAAAGTTGAGAATTGCACCCACCTTATTTGAATATATGCTAACACTCTGAATGCTTAAGTTTAATAACAGCATATTAAATGATATTCATGGTGTGAAGACTATTTAAGGCATGGTATATCATGGACAAAACTCATATTTTTTTGGAAACTCAAAACCAAATCATACTGCCAATGAAGTTAGAACACTCAAAAAGTTATGTTTTCTTTTAAGAAATTTTAACTTGGATTTTACTCTGTTCTTATTCCAAATAAAGTGATGGTGGCTCTCAAAAACTGGTTTTACCTTAAGGACGTTTTCGTTTTTTAAAACATCTCCTTAAGGGATTCTGTTTGCGGTATTTTATAACATAGGTCCTACCATACCACTACCAGACAAAAGGCAGGGTAATGTTTAACCATTGGTTTGTTATTACTCCATGGGCCCTTCGTGGATGAGCAGACTACAAGACTAACTTCCCTGCATCTCTGTTCCTAACTGTTCTGTTTCTGATTCAATGTAACTAAACTGTAGTTGAACAATCTCACAGGAGAGTGGGGCAAATGGCCTTGAAAATGAATGTGTAGCTTAAGAAAGCCCCTCTCAGAAATCAGATAAACCTCTCAATGGATGCATCTTTGCTGATTTCTTTTAACTCCACAATGATTGTTCTACTGTAATCTGTGTCTTGAATTTGAGTTAGAAGCTATCAGGGAATCACTAGAGCTACAAGAATTAGATATCGACTTTTTATGCACTAATTTCACCTGTAAAATGGGGAAAGCTAAACTGGGTCCTCTTTAAGGACCAGCTCTTAAATCTGTGAGGTCTTGATACTCAGGAATTAGAAAAAGCATTCGTCTGCACCTAGATGTAAAGAGTCTGAGCATTATAACTCCCCCTATTTTCCTAAAAGAATCAGATAAATGCATTATTAACACAGTAGAAGATTGACATTATTGTTGTGACTTTCTGAGCCCCTAATGAAATATTAGCAGAAAGGATAAAATAATAGTTAAAAAACACCATAAAGAAGCTAAAGTGTGTTTCTGATTGGTAAGCACATAGCCACCTAAGATTTGTTGTTTGAAAAAAGCCAAGAATGTCTCTCTTCCCACCCTGCACTCTATAAAGACACAGGTATAGGTGCATAAATACACTAATATACCTCAAATATGTACCTTGCAGAACATACTGCAGAAAAGAGGGGGAGCAAGTGAAAGAAGCTATTGAGGCCAGTTACCCCCTGGATGGTAGAACCACAATTATTATTTTGTTCTCTATATTTTTTCTGCACTCTCTAAATTTCTAACTATTTATAATCAGAAAAAAGATATTTTGATACCACTAATTTGTTTCTACTAATAGTCCCCTGGATGTGGTCTGCTTGAAATTTTTAGCAAGAAATAATTTTAAATAATTTTAGCCTACAAGAGCATCTGGGCCCCAAGTGCCTATGAGCAAGAAAGATGAGAAGTTTGATTTAAATATAGAAAAGCTAAATTCACATGCCCCAGATGGGGCACCTAGAACAAAAAGAAAAAAAAATGTATTCTGGTCACAAGCGATGGTTGTTACGAAGAGTTCACATTCTATAGATTATAGCAAGAGATCATTTTGTAGATTTTGCAAGACTTATTCGCTGCATAATGTGATGAACAAGAAGGTAAAAATTGCAAATTATCCATTGATTATTCATGGGATATTTAGAAGAAATTGAAGCAGAATGTGGTCGTTAGTTTTAATAAATTTGGGCAATGTTTCTGAAGAAATTTACTAAATTTCTTCCCCAGATAAAGACGTTTTAGACTCTGGATGCTCAGAAACCCTGTTTCTTGGTTTCCTATTGGCTTTAAAAAAAATATTACACTGGAGCCGAGTGCAATGGCACACACCTGTAATCCCAGTACTTGGAAGACTGAGACGGTAGGATCACAGGTTTGAGGCCAGCCTCGGCAATTTAACAAGACTCTCAGCAACGTAGGGAGAACTTGCTTCAAAATAGAAAATAAAGAGGCCTGAGGGTGTAGCTTAGGGGCAGAATCAATCCTATATAGCCCCAAATAATGCTTGGGCTGGGGATATAGGTCTTTGAAGGAATCTTTAGCTGCAGACTATAGGAGGATATTTCCTGGTGATTAATATGCAATCTGATGCTCTTGTAGTAGTGAGAAATGTCAAAAAACCACAGCTCCCAGTCACCCTCATGATCACAAGGGTAAGCAAGCAACACCCTGAAAGCATGCCCTGTTGCTAAGCTAGGATGCCCAGTAAGGTGGGTGTATTAAATGCATTTTGACATAATATTTTCAATTTATGATGGGTTAATCAGGATGTAATCCCATTGTGTAAGTCAAGGTGCATCTGTATTGTTTTAATTTGTCCAGAGAAGTCTCCTAATAAGGGGAAAGAAGAAGAAGGAGGAGGAGGAGGAGAAAGAGGAGGGGGGGAGGGAGGAGGAGGAGGAGGAGGAGGAGGAGGAGGAAGAAAAGTTGCCCCCATCTAAAGTGTATGAACCTTGTCTTTGCTTTCCACAGTTGTCTTAGTGAGCAAAGTTATAAATGGATCTGGATCACAGAACTTCTGTCTTAACCTCTCAGCCTAAACCAAGTTGTTAATTGAACTCAGAGGGAGTAAGGACCACCAAGAAGGAACAGGAATAAGTATAATAATATCAAAGCTAGACATTCCAGACTGTTTGGCCAAAGGCTAAACACCAGCAGCCTCTGTAAAAGTACATGGTCTTTCATATACAAAATGTCCTAGGCATAGGGCAGCTCACCACCAAGGGCCCAGGGAGGTGGCCCTTCCATTCCGCCATGTTTCTTTTCTCAGTTAGCAAGATGTCACAGCAGCCCCAGGTGTGGCGGGCTGACTTGACTGTATGCAGAGAAGAAGGGAATTACTTCCTCACACATGTCTGCTTTATAAAAGGTAAAACATCCCCCAAATCCTCTAGCAGACATCTCCTCCAGTCTCTTTTACCACGTGTTATAGGTATAAGGAGGTCCATATGCAAATACAAAGTGTTTCCTATGTCTATGGTGAGAGACTGCTCTCCCAAGAAGCAAGAAAGAAAGAGGAATGACCCTTCTAGAAGCAACCAAGAATCTGCCACAAGAGACTAGGTGAGAAGGGTCACTCAAGGAAGCCTCACTGGGGAGAGAGGAAAGAGCATCCAAGAAGGGACATCTGAGTGCAAAAGACAAACCCTCATCCCCTTCATAATTAACTAAGACTCATTAGGAGAGAGCGCAGCCCGGGAGGAAATTGTCTTTCAGTACTTTGCCTGAGGTAGCCTTTGAATGAGTTTCCATTTTCCCGGGAGATTGAATGGGTTGAAATAGAAGGTCAACTAGGGCTGGGGGGGATCCTTCGTAACTCAAGATGTGTGCACATCTTATTATTTGGTTCTGAAATCAGAGAAGACACAGTTGCCTTGGCCCACCATCCTGGTAGCGAACGATCAGAGACCAACTGAGCCCAGCCTCGGACACCGCAGTGGATCAATCAGCGGTATCCTCAGGTGAGCATAGATTTCAGGTGAGACTCCAGGTTATCGTTAGAAACTGTTCATTTCCTACGTTCCTCTTCACGTTACCAACCCACTGATACTATCCTTCATCATGAGGATGAAAACTACTGGCCTCGGGAAAGAGAGATTACTTTTCATCCTGGAAGGAAAAGACCCCGCCCCCCAACATGGCAGCAAAGAGCGCCTGCCTATCCCTCGCCCTTCTTTGTGTTAAGAGTGTGTTCCTTAGGCTTACCTCATCTCTATTTAATCGGCTTCCCTCATACTCTCTCCATGAAGCCAGAGATGTACATATTAAACATAGGAGTTTTTGACAGCTTCCTCTTCCCTGGGGCAAGATTGCTCAACTAATAATAACTAAGATATCTTTTGACAAGTTCAGCTAAGAGCTGCTAAAGCTTAGTCAATCTACATCAGTCTTGTTGGCACTTTCTTCCATTTCAGACCTGCATTTCCTTGAATGATGGAAACTGAAGAATGACCGGGGAACCTATAAAATGCAGGAGAGGGGAGGAAGGTTAGTGGGGAAATGAATACCAAACCAGACTCATATTGATCAGGGGAAGGAAAATACTTTTTCCAACTACAATTGCAGCCGAAACCCATAAATTAGATGATTGAAGTAATAAGACACGTGAAATGGCTTTTAAGTCCACTACTCGCTCTGTGTAATAAATTTCAAATGACATTGAGGCTTTTAGTGGAAGGAACGATTTATTGCCATCTGCAAGAAGGAAGCTTTCAGGGATTATCTCTAAAGTGGCAAAACACTATTCCAAATTTCACAAAATTAGCAAAGCTTAGTGAAGCTCGGTGACTGAACTGACAAGAAAGCTAAAAAAAAATTACTTTAATGGAAGAAAAATACTGCAAATGTGCACTCCTTCATGCCCATACTTAGAGGTGTATGACTTGCTCAAAAATAATCTAAATTCAACCCTAAATGCAACCCCCCTTTGATTTGTTAGAAAAAAAAAATCCTGAGAATAATTTTTATTACTTTTAACACATGTGTATATCCCCAAACACTATAGAGAAAAGTATAAATATATTCCAATTCACTTTTAGCATGGACTACATCTTAAACTGGTTCAGCATTTCTTGCCTCGGGCAACACCCTGCATGAATTCCTTCAGTTAGAAAGAGACAGTTCAACCATGAACCACCTGGGGGGTGTGGGAGAGGAAGCAAACTTGGAGGTGACTTCAGGTTTTAGTCTTTTCTTAAATTTGTGATTAGACAACTCAGATATAATCTGAGGGTCAAGCTGGGCATGATGGCACATGCCTGTAATCCCAGTACTTGGGAGACTGAGATAAGCAGATGGCAGGTTCGAAGCCAGCCTCAGCAACTTAGCCAGGCTCTCAGCAACTCTGTGAGACTCTGCTCCCAAATAAAAAATAGAAAAGGGCTGGGGATGTAGCTCGGAGGTAAAATGCCCTGGGTTCCATCCTTTTAGTCTATAAAAATTGCAAAGAATTGGAAAGTTGGCAATTGAGAAACATGCTTTCTCTGCAGATAATAGGCTTTCACTGTCAGAATTTTCAGGTTCCAGATGTCGAATGTACCTAAGATATCGATGGTGGTGGTGGTCCTTGCCTAGGCATAGTGGCACCTGGCTATTGACAAGTCACAACAGTAGGTTTACATGCATGTGGTCCCTGCGGCTCCAACTCTTGACCTCTTTCCTAGGACACTTCTTACTCCCTCTCCTTTTCCTAGGACACATTCAATTCCCACTGAGATATAATTGGCATCCATTAATTCACCATATATTGCACCACCTTGTTTTCCTTCTGTGTCACCCATTTTATACCACAGAGACTCCGATTTAATTATCTCATCTGTCAAGTCTGTAGTCGAAGAAAAGAAATGTTTTGGATATTAAAACAGTCTCTTTTTTCCCCCTCTAAATTTAATGAAACTGTATTCCAATTTTTAATGATTTCTCAATTACTGTAAGATAGAAAAAATAGCAAAAAAAAAAAAGTGCCTCTTTCTATTCACATAATTAAAATGAATATCTTCCTTAGACAATTTTCAAGTTGCCAATCTTGGAACTGTACATGGTTTAATTGCTAAGTGGTAGGACTAATAACTAAAATGGTAAAGAACTTTATAGTTTAATATTACAGCTTTCTCCAAGTCCTCTTCATATAAATAAATTCTTTATATAAATGATAGTGCTAAAAGCTTCAAAACACATTATATTTGAGGTAGCCCGTATCTCTGAATATTCCAAGGCATACTCTCCCACTAATCATTTACCAAATGTTGTGTCTTGCAGATTTATGAAATGAATATCAAATAAATCAGTATTCCCAGCATTTCCATTTGCACTAAATCTGAAGATGAAGAGAGAAGTGTTCCTTATCAGAAGAAATGAAATATTCCTCAAGCAAGTAGATCCATAATTTTACACATGACTGAAAAATATTTTAGTCAAAGGTGGGCTCCCCCAACCTTGTGATCTGAATTCAGAAATTAATTAATGACTCCATATTTTTCTCAGTCTCTGAAAGAGCAGAAAGGCCTGCATCCAGGAATACTGGCGCCTCAGCCGAGACATTATTCAAAAGTAATAGAATTCATTGGAAAGTAGTTCTTCTCGGACCCCATCTGTTCTCATTACCTATTGCTGTGTAACAAACCACTTGAAAGAGTGGCATAAAATAGCAACCACTTTCTCGTGCACACAGGGCCTGTAGGTCAAAGTTTTGAATGAAACACAGGGGGCGGTGTTTTTGACCCAGGACTTCAGCTTGGAAGTTCCGGAGGGTTGAGGGTGATTCAAGCAGCCAGGGGCTGGGGTCACCTGGAGACCCCTTCCCTCTCATGCCCAGCACACCTGCACATGGTCTGAGTGCTCACGGCATGGTGGCTGGCTCCCAAAAAAGGCTCTTTGAACTGAAGCATTTGGCAACTGAGTATTCCAGGTAAGACCAAGGATGATACCTCACCCTTGTCCTGATGCAGCCACAGAAGGGATGCAGCATCCTTTCCTTCGTGGTTATGACTGAGTCCCAACAGCCATCTGAGCTTCAAAGGGGGTGTAGTGAGACTTTCCAGGGCCAATGTTCTAAGATGATTACCATAACATTCAGAATCAGAAAATTTGACTTTTCCTCAAGTGTCCACTAGGGCTGGGATGCCCTACAAAAGGGACTGATGTTATTTCTCTGCAAAGGATTTGAAACACACTAAGTGATGGACACAGACAGTTGTACATATACTAGCTAAGCCCCTTAACAGCTGCCCACTTATTTTAACCAAAATTTTAATGCAAATTGGAAAAAAAATTCATAGGAGAACAGTCAAAAAATTAATTCAAAAAGAAGATGATAAAGATAAACCTGTAGTGATAATACTGTCTCAATTATGTTTTTACTGATATAGAATAAATGGAGGTCTATGAAGCAAATTTATAGGCGGCTATGTTTAGAACTGAGCTCCTACATGAGACCCCAGCAAACCAGACCAAACCAGAGTGGGATCACGCTAAGTGCCACATGACCAAACTGAAGCTTTAAGGAAGTAGGTAGATCCCCAAATCAACCAATATTTACTGGAAAACAGGAGGTTCCCAGCGACCAATTAGAAAGGACCCACAGAGCCTGCATTAATGTAATAAAGAGCCCCCTCTGCTTTAACCTATACAAGAAAATCAAAGGAAAGCAATCTGATGCTAACCCATCTGCTTTTTTTCCCTATTGTTTTATTTTCTTGTTCCCATAATAGAAAAAGCATTGTACCACGCCCAGTGGAGAACCCACTCTATTACAAAATGCTGCCCACTTCTAAAATCACAAATAAAAGTCAATTGATCATTTGACTAACCTTGTTGGAATTTTGTCTTTTGAAAGGTGTTGGTCATTTAATGCAATACTATATGGAAACTAAAACTTACTATCTTCTGCTGCTTTTAGAAGCAGCTTCCCATGTAAACTTGGAGCATGGGCTACCAGTTATTACATGTCAAGATTGGAGCCTTCCTAGCTCCTAGAATATGAGATGGTCCAAGGGCATTTCACAAAGACTTGTTCAGGTGAGCTTTAAGACACTGTGATCCAAATGAAAGAGAAAAACAGGTTATTTCTTAAGGCTAGTGGCCTGACCTGGGGATGGGCATGGCAGTGGTTAGAAGAGCAGAGGGATTTCAAAGCACTGCCAAGAAAGAATGTGAAGGTTGCGGGTATCTTCACAGAGAAGAGCCTAGGTGACAAACTTTACAGTGCTTGGAGAAGAAGCTGGAGGCTAAATGGGACTGTGCAGAAGGGCCCCCAAAGGCAGTAGCGGGGGCACAGGAAACACTGTCTCCAAATAAACTAATATGGAGCACAGGCTCTTCCTAATTTGGGGGATTGGAGAAATGCTGCCATGCTAGTCAAACCTAAGGAAGGACAAAGGAGGCACTGAAAATAGCTAAGATTAAACTTCATTGCTAATGGACAGGAATGCAGACCAATGAACTCTGACTACACCCAATGTTAAAAAATGTGAGATTACTTTTATCTGAAGAGTGATTTGGACTTATTCTCTCCCTCTCACATCTCACATTCACACACACACACACACACACACACACACACCCCTGAGTACACACACACACGCAGAAACAGAAAGAAACACACTATAACTATCAACAATCGTTATTCATTTGCTGTTAAATTATGGCTGACCCTGTTTAATTTGGGGGCATTTTTGCAGTGAATACACATTAACTTCACAATTGCAAAAATAGAGAGGAAAAATAGATGAGCAAAAAAAAAAAAAAAAAATTCATGTCTAGCCCACTCTCCAGAAGTACCTCTTGATCCATAATCAGACACGTGGCTACAAGAAGACCCAAGGAATGAGTTTATATGACCAAAAAAGATAGATCAAAGCCAAAATAGTTCTCCTAAATAGAGAAGAACTCGTGGCCCAATGTCTACAAATGCTCCTATGACAGCTCCCATTTTAGCATGCTTACTCTCTCTTTCACTATTTTCAAATTTCAGCAGATTTGGGGAAAGCGTTTTTACTATTATATCAGTCAACTTCAGATTTCTATGTTTCTACAGAATAAGGATAATAAAAAGACATTTAAAAACTATCCATTTTACTTATATGTCCCTGGATACTTTCATGACAGGGGTGTTTCTAACCTACAGTATACTGGGACCCGAAAAACATTTTTTTTTCTCTTACAGTGAATTATTTTTCACTCCCTGGAAGTGAGAAAGAGAAATGGTGTAGAGGAAATATATATTCTCTTTCATCAAGCAGTTGAGGGCTGAGGACAGGATTGACAGAGAGATTGGAACCAAGACAGAAAAACATTTAATGACGTTCAAGTTCATCAACTGTTTTTTGTTTGTTTGTTTGTTCTTTTTTTTTTAAATATTGCATCAGAGAAGCTTAACTATGAAAAAGTAAAAAATTGGGAGTCAGGGTTCTTTGTGTGGTTGTGTGGTAATTCTAAAAGCTGCCAAGCAGGCTGACAGACTGCAGACCCAGGAATGAGGTGATACGGCAGCTGGACTCTGGAGGTCATCTCAAAGCGGAATCCCTTCTCCCTTGGGTACCTCAGTCTTTTGTTCTGAGACCATCAAGTGGTTGGATGAGGCTCACCTGCCCTAGGGAAGGTAATCTGCTTTACTAAGACTAGATCAATTCAAAAGTTATCACATTTATGAAATACCTTCATAGTAAAATCTAGACTAGTATTTGACCAAATATCTGGGCATATAGCCTAGGCAATCTCACACATAAAAGTCACCATTATAGCTGGGTATGATGGTGCACAGCTAGAGGCTGAGACAGAAGGATGACAAATTTGAGGCCAGCCTGGGTAATTTAGTGAGACCCTGTCTCAAAATAAAAAATTAACAGGGCTGGGGATATAGCTCAGTGCTAGAGTACTCCTGGGTACAATACAAAGGAAGAAAGAAAGAAAGAAAGAGGCAGGAAGAGAGAGAAAAAAGAGAAAGAAAGAAAGAAAGAAAGAAAGAAAGAAAGAAAGAAAGAAAGAAAGAAAGAAAGAAAGAAAGAAATTGAACCATTACAAAAACCAAACAATTGAAGACAACATCACAGAAGAAACCCAGAGGTAAAAAGTAAAGGCTGACTCAAGAGATAATGAAGTGGTATCATAGTTTGTAGAGTTTTTCTTAAACATATGACTCATTAATGGAAGTTAGAGTATCAACTTCAATGTAGTTATTCCATACAGATTAGTAGCTGAACTTCCTGATCAAACAGGTAGGTATCAGACTCTATTTTCTGAATCAGATTTCATTATGACATTTTATTTTTCAGAGCGCACCATCAATTCCTTGGCTATCTTGCTGCTACAAAACTCTTACTCATACCTAGTCTCAAACAAGAGCCTCAGCACAGGCTCACCACACTTAACCTTACTTCCTTCGATTCTACCAACCACCACTTCACCGGCAATCAACACATCACTTTGTTCTTCTACAAAATCCCTATATTATTCATACAGCATTGCCTTTGTTTTCTTTTAATCTACAGAGACATCCTCCATTTTTTTCTGCCTAGTCAACCAAGCCTGACTGTCCTTCATGGATCAAATCAAGCTCTACCTGATCTACTAAGTCACCTATGAAGCCTTCCTTGACTAACTTGCCAACAGTAAATGCTCAATGTCTGTCTTTATTAAATACTTTATTGTAAAATAAAGTAACATAATACCAACTATATCATTGCAATAAATACAATTGCATTAAATTTTTTCAAAGTTTTGCTGATACAAGAATTATAAATACTTCATTCTAATGTATTATTGTTGAATGAGAACACAAATGATTGTTATAGATCATGAATTTTTTTCAATTTCAAAATATGTGTAGAGTATCAATAAATGTGTATAATAATAATTTTATACCAATCATTAATAGGATTTCACATGCAAATTATATTTTGCTTACAAAATATTATATACTGATATACATACACACCCTGAACTGGGCTAGGCTACTGAAATAAAATGAGAGATATAGTCACAATCTAGTAGAGAAGAAAAACATTTATTTATTTGTTTGTTTGTTTATTTATTTATTTTTGATACTAGGAATTGAACCCAAGGACATTCTATCTCTGAGCTATACTCCTAGCCCTATTTATTTATTTATTTATTTATTTATTTATTTATTTATTTATTTATTTTGAAGCAGTCTCTCTCTAAATTGCTGAGGCTAGCCTCAAATCTGCAATCCTCCTGTCTCAGCCTCCTAAATATTGGGATTACAAGCATGCACCACTGTGCCTGGCTTGGAAAAAAAAATCTTTCTGAAATCAGATGTATTTTCAATGTAACATTATACCCATGTAATAGATTTATGCGCAAAGTGCTTGGAAATCATCTAACACCGCTCCCTTGTTTTAAAGCTGGTAATACTGAGGCTAGGAAAGAAGATGTTAGATTTAGGTAGCAGACCTATTCACTGGTTGCTTCAACCAAATTAAAGTCTTCAGGAGGAAAATTACCTATCAAAAAAATAAATAAATAAAAAGGCTTACCCAACAGTGGAGCAAATCAACACAGCTCCGACTCCACCTGGAAAAGACCTCACCAAGCTCTGAGACCGGGATTTTTTTTTTCTTTTTTTTTTTTTTTTTTTCCTTCCTGGTTGTAGAGAAATGGCCCAGCCGGGGAGCAGCAGAGCATTAATCTCACCATTAAGGCTCTGACATTGCTGAGATCTTTACCACCAGTGAGTAGCAATTATTTTTGTAGTCGAGGCCCATGTACAGAGAATTGATTCTCCAGTGCATATGAATATCCCCTATTAGCCCCACTTGATAAGTGGGAGCTGTGCGCACGCCGGCAGTGGAGGCTAAAATTGCCCAATGGAACAGCCTCTCTTCATGCATAAACATCACCCCTGCTATCGCTAATGGGAAAGGGTTCCACAGCGCCGTGGAAAATAGAGCCCACAGTCTTGTGATAAATCTGTCAAACGTGACATGCTCTATGTGAAGAGTAGCGCCACGGCTGATTAAATGAGCAACCCGGTGTACAGTACAATAATGTGTCAAAGCACTTGAGTGCCGACAGCTGGGTCGCAGCTCCGGCGACAAATCAGGACTTAAAATAAGAGTCATTAGAAGGAACCCAGGTAAAAAAAAAAAAACGTCCACCCTGGAACACCGCAGACGGCCCTCATTAACATGCCCTTCACCTCCCTCCCCTCCGCTACCTCGTTTCCGTCACACGCCTAGCACCACACTTGTAAGTCTGGACAGGTGTTCTGTAGCATTGCGGTGACAGGTCTGTCTGTGTTGTGTGTGTGGATGAGGCGCAGGCCTCTAGCCTCCCACTGGCTATTTTTCCACCCTGTGACCACAGGACATACCGGGCAAAATTCCCCAAATGAAAGCTTTCTCTTGCTGATCTCTGCCTCCATCTCTTTTCTGTACACCTATGCCATGGCACCCTCATGCCAGAATCTCCTCAAGGCGCCTTCCTTCCTGCCTGATTAGCCTTTACCATCCTCTCTCTTGGCCCTGTCTTCAGATCCAAACAGACCCCAGTTACTAGGATAATATATACTATAGCAATGACCACCTGGAAAAAAAAGAAGCTTTGGGTACAGAAGAACGGTGTGGATGTGACTGGAAGGACAGGTGGAGGGATAAAGATTGGTTTCCGTGCAAGAGATGTTACTATTCTGCTTCAAGCAAAAAGACATCAACTCGACCATCCTGAAACTGGCAACTCCCACATGCTTCCTGGAAAGATTTCTCATGGCTGATTCACAAAATAAAATTGCAAAGGAAGTAAAAAAAAAAAAAAAAAAAAAAAAAAGGTAGTCTTTGAAGCCTTTCTATATAATTCATTGTTTATTCGTCCACTCGTTCGCATGAACTACAGTTGATGCTCCTTGAGTAGATACTGCGCTGGACTCCGGGGATCTGTCCTCTGCTGCGGAGATCCTTCCTGTCCTCAGTTTATCTCTACAAGAGGACTCAGCAGACTTCTCCTGTGAAAGGCAGGTAGTGAATATTCTAGCTTTGGGGACCCTGGGGTCCCCGTTGCAACTTATCAACAGCCACTGGGGCACCAAAGCAACCATCAGTAATATGTAAACGAAGAAGCGTGGCTGGGTCCCAGTAAAACTTTATTTATGAACACTAAAATTTGAATTTCAGAAAGCCACCACATATCACACCATATCATTCTTCTTTTGACTTCTTTCAGCCATTTAAAAATGGAAGAACCATTCTTAGCTCAAAGACCACACAAAAAACAGGAGGCGGCTAGGATAGGGCCTATGGGCTCTAACTTGCCAAACTCTGTTCTTCACAGAGAGGGCCCAGAGTCAGCCGACCTCTCGGCATCTCACTTTTCCCAAGGGTCTGGCAAAGGGAAAAGAAGCCCCTATGAGTTACCAGGTTTGGTGGTCAAGGTAAGCTGTGGATTTGACTGTTTTGCCTACCAATACGAAGCTATGTAGTACCTAGGGGCACAAAAGTCATTTTTCACCAGGATTAGACCTTGCTTTGGGGCTTATCATTCTTCATCTATAAAACGGGATTCAAATTCTTCCTCTTTCAGTGCATACTGAGAAGTGCAATGATTAGAAAGGATGCTTATAAAGCAACTTAGCAAGGCTGTCAGCAACTTAGTGAGACCATGTTTCAAAATAAAAAATAAAATAGGGCTGGGGTGTAGCTCAGAGGAAGAATGCCCCGGGTGAAAGAAAGAAGGAAAGGAAGGAAGGAAGGAAGGAAGGAAGGAAGGAAGGAAGGAAGGAAGGAAGGAAGGAAGGAAATGAGAAAGAAGAGAAGGGGAGGGGAAGGAGGAGGGAGGGAAGGAAGGAAGGAAGGAAGGAAGGAAGGAAGGAAGGAAGGAAGGAAGGAAGGAAGGAAGGAAGGGAGGGAGGGAAGGGAGAGAGGGAGGAAATAGCTGGAGCGCCACGTGGTCCAAGTCTTTAATCCCAGTACTTGTATCATAGGCAAACAAGATAATTCCATGGAGAGTCCTGAGGAGTTCCCAGGTTAGGGGAAGAGAAACTCACCTCAGGACCTTTAGGGTCCTTGGCTTCTGTGTCAAAAAGAATCTCAGCATGTGCCAGTCAGAGACAAAGACAAAGGTTTTATTTAGGAAAAGTGCAGATATATGTTCAAGGGAGAACACAGACCACCTCAAGAGTGGGAGTGGGAAAGGCCCTCAGGGTCTTTAAAATCTTTCTTTTTTTTTTTTTTTGCAGTACTGAGGATGGAACCCTGGGGCATTCTACCTCCAAGCTACACCCCCAGGCCTATTTTTTATTCTTTATTTTGAAACAGGGTCTCACCATGCTGGCTATAATCTTTATAGGAGATCCTGAGAGGAGATAGCTAAGGGCACACAGCAGGGATAGGGTAACCTGGCATGGCCGGTCTCCTTTCTTTGAATCCTCAGGCTCTTACCATTTCATTGGTGGGTGCTGGGTGATGCCTGGGTTTGACAAAAGGTGAGACTCCCTTTGGGATTTTTTTTTTTTTTTTCTTGTCAAGCATCTCAGGAATTCAGATGTGAGGATAGGCTATTATGATTAGAAGTGTAAGCCAACCCTATTAAAAGTGTGGCCCATTAAGGCTTTAGCCTAAGAAAGAACAGACAGACCCTATAAGGTGAAGTTAAGGATTATGAAGTTTCTACATTTTAAAACTATATTTTCCCTTTCCTTCCCAATTTGTCTCCTTTCTACCTAATATTTTATTTCTTCTCTCCTACTTCACTTGGGAGGTTGAGACAGGAGGATTGCAGGTTCAAAGCCAGCCTCAGCAATTTAGCTAGGTCCTCAGCAACCTAGTGAGAGCCTGTTTCCAAATAAAAAATAAGATACGGCTTGTGATGTAGCTCAGAGGTACAAAGAAGAAAAGAAGGAGACAGAGAAGGAGATGGAGAAATAGCTGGACCTGGGGAATAACTGAAATCAGAAACTAGCCATGTTGAACTAAAACTAATGTTTTTCACAAACATTTTCCAATTAGAATTTTTAATAGGCAAATTTACTCAGATACCTGGGAGATGATTTTTGACTTAATAATTATAAACAGAATTAACAATACCGAGCACATAATACACACTTGGTGTTCTGCCGAGTGCCTTGCCTGATTGCTCTCAGAACAGCACCCTGAACTAGGAAGCACTACTATTTATACTTTATAAATAAGGAAATGTAAGATTAAAAGAATCACCTGCCCAAGAGACCACAGCCAATAAGTGGTAAAGCTGGGATTTGAGTTAAGGTCCCTGTTGCAATTTATC
>PVLC010001474.1:31165-47104 GCA_004027655.1 Graphiurus murinus
GGCACTGGGGATTGAACTCAGGGGCATTCTACCTCCGAGCTACACCCCCAGCCCTATTTTTTTATTCTTTATTTTGAAACCGGGTCTCACTAAGTTGTGGAGTGCCTCACTAGGTAGCTGAGGCTGGCCTCGAACCCGGATCCTCCGGTCTCAGCCTCCCGAATGCTGGGATTACAAGCGTGCGCCACCACGCCCGGCCTTATTCTTTATTTTGAAACAGAATCTCACTAAGTTGTGGAGGGCCTCACTAAGTAGCTGAGGCTGGCCTCAAACTCAGATCCTCGGGTCTCAACCTCCCAAATGCTGGGATTACAAGTGTGCGCCATCACGCCCGGCTGACTTAATGAGCATGAAAGAATATTGAGTTTTTCTGAATTCATGTGCTCCGTAGGCTCTCTGATCAATCTAACTGATTATATTAGTGCTTGCAATTATTTTTTAAGACAAATATCTTTCTTTTATACTATGTGTCCAGAATGCTGAGATCTTCTCTGAGTACTTGTTTCAGCACACATACACAAAAAAAGACAATTCTTCTTTAAAAGATAATAATGGTCTTATGTATAACCATTCTCAGGGCCTACATTGACAGGTAAGAAAAAAAGTTATGTGCAAATTATCTCATGACAACTATATGTCTAATACACAAAATATTCACCCCTTATGGCCAGGAAACTTAGTCATGAGTTTTTAGGTGTCCATCAACAGATGAATAGATAAAAGAAAATGTGAGATATACACAAAATGGAGTTTTACTCAGCCATAAAGAACCAAATTATGTCACTTGCAGAAAATGGATAGACCTAGAGAATATATGCTAAGTGAGATCAGCCATTCTCAGAAAGTCAAGGGTCATATGTTTTCTATCATATGTGGAAGCTAGAGAGAAAAGAGGAAGCCGACAGTGGTGAACTCCTGTAATCCCAGTACTTGGGAGGCTGAGACAAGAAGATCACAGGTTTGAGATCAGACTCAGGAATTTAGTAAGACACCCAGCAACCTAGCTAGAAAGACCCTATTTCCATACAAAGAAATTCTAAAAGGGCTGGAGGTGTTGTTCAGAACTACAATGTCCCTAGTACCACAAAAAAAAAAAAAAAAAAAAAAAACAGGAAACAAAAGGGACTTTATATATGAAAAGAAAGAAAAGAAAGACCATGAATTAACTTTGATACTGAAGTTGATTGAACTTCTACTCCCTGAACCAAATGAACAAAAGAAATTCTCTCTCTCTTTCTCTCTGAATTGTTTGGTCATTAAAAACATTGTGCATTAACTCCAATAACGTAGGTCTTAGAAGAAAGCCTCTCTGAGCTACAACTGCATGTTATAACTTCAGCTTTTGGATTCAATATATACTAGCTTCCATTTGTAGAAAGACGGTATCTTTCGCAAAACAACTGAACACATTGTTTATCATGTTACCCAATATCCCTTACACAGAGATCCAGGTGATAGATTCCTTCCAGAATTTATTGTAATTGTCTTTCCAAAATAACTTGTAGCCTCCCTAATTACCATTCAGTAAATACCATCTAACCCACTGGGTTTCGTATGTTGTTTTTGTGCCAACACTATATTGTGCTTTGTCCTTTGTGAAACAGAGCCCAATTTAGTTTCATCTATAGCAACCAACAGTTCACAAGTTCCTGTTAAATTTCTCCAACTTATCTTTAGTATACCTACTTACTTTCTAGCTTTTAAATGTTTATCTTTACTGCCCAATTGTATTTATGTTTTGGCTTCATAAATCATCGTTTATAGTACATGAGTAAGGGCAATCGATAACTGGAAGTTAGGAAGATGCATGGGTGACTACACACATTTTTATAACATACATACATGAATAAATACAGGCATAGGGAAAATGAAGTTGAAAATGGGGACTCGATTTATTAGTAAGCAGCTATGTACATGGGGAGGCGAGCTCTTCTTCATGAATATATAGTGTACACTTAAACATTGGCCAGTCGTTTGCATAAAGAAGACCAAAGTGTGGAGATTATTCTGTCCCAGACATCACTTTATTGGCAAAGTAATTTAAAATGTGTATCATAGATGGGTGTGGTGGCACACATCTGTAATCCCAGTACTTAGGAGGCTGAGACAGGAGGATTGCAGGTTCAAAGACAGCCTCAGTAAGTAGTGAGACTCTCATCAACCTAGTGAGACTTTATTTCAAAATGAAAATAAAAAATGAGATTGGGGGTATAGCTCAGAGGTAGAATGTCACTGGGTTCAATCCCCAGTACCACAAAAATAAAACAAAACAAACAAACAAAAAAGGCATATCATGACAGTCCCCAGAGGAAAACATATTTTAAGGCAGTAAACGGAGAA
This sequence comes from Graphiurus murinus, assembly GCA_004027655.1. NCBI lineage: Eukaryota > Metazoa > Chordata > Mammalia > Rodentia > Gliridae > Graphiurus > Graphiurus murinus. Next base: position 33,506 of record PVLC010001474.1, read on the forward strand.
CCAGCAAATCTCTTATCCAACTGGGGATGCTTGGGCTGTTCAATAGAGACTGCCAATGACATTATCAACATCTATGTGCAGCTCTTTGAATATGAGACAAAATTGTTTCCACATATACAGAGCCTTGCATAGATTGGTCAGTGCTCAGACCAGACTTGCCAGCCCTAATTCTCTTACATACAATATCTTGAAATGAAGCCTATATCTTTAAAATAATAACAAAACAAACACATTCTAAATCTATGTTATACATCCATCACTGATACAGAATTAAGTTTAAAATATACCCTACCTACAATTCAGGTTGCTTCTACCAGGTAGATATTAGTGCTTGCTCAAAATAGTCAAATTTCAGCAGGTATATTTCCTCCAGTTGTAGAGAATTATGAGAAAAATAAAGGTTAGAGCAGATTATCCAGTCAACTATACTTAATTAAAATAAAAATATAACATCCTGGGTAATATTAAAATGACAACATAATTAGTCAACTCTGAAATATGAACCAATAAAGAGATAGCACTCAGTAGCAAGATATAAAAGCTAGAATACATATAAGAACAATGGGGAACTGCCCCCACCCAACTATTTTTTTCTTTCTCTAGTTAAATAAATTTAGTAAATTGCTTTTGTATATAAAGTACTCTTTTGACTGTGATAGAGGAACACAGAAATAAATTAAGTAGTCTCTACCTTCCAGGAGTTTGTAATTTGCTGAGCTTTCTTAACCATCTTAGGTACAAACACACTCTTATTTTAGGGTTAGAAGCTTTGGAATCTGTGATTGATTCTGTCCATTCTTTTATTTATGTTTGTTGTTGCTGTTTTGGGTTTCCTTTGTTTGGTCTTTGTTTCGTTTTGATTTTCTTTTCCTGGGGATTGCACCCAGGTGCATTCTATCTCCATGCTTGTACCTCCCATCTCTTTTTTATTTTTTATTTTGAAACTTGGGTCTTGCTAAGTTACAAATGGTCTTGCTAAGTTGCTGAGGCTAGCCTCAAATCTGCAGTCCCCGTTTCTCAGCCTCCATCCTCTCTTATTTATATGTTACTATCTTTTCCCAGTTTGACATTGTATTACCCTTCCTCCATTTTAGGTTTTTACAAAAGTATACTCCTGTTTTAGGTAAGGAGTATTGTGCTTCTCTCTCCATTTCTCTGCCTTCTGTCTTCAGGGCTAGTTGGAAAAGTCCTCTAGGAAACCTTCCTGCTCATGAATTCTACCTCTGCAGGCCCGTGGGAGCACTGCCAGGTACCCAGGAGGGACTTCACCACAGAAGATTCTCCTTAAAGGTTAGCATAATCACCCCATGTTTAACAAAGCTCAGATGTTAATAAATTAACAATTGAATTGCTTCTCATCAGGCAAGTCTTTTTTTTAGTCATTTTAAGAACTATTTTTTAAAAAAAATTATATAGTGTTTATTCTGCATGTCACAATGAGAAACTTTTGACTTCTTTCGCAATTTCTGATGCCTATCTGCACACCTGAGACTCCAGTCCTGTACCACGGCTGTGAGGGTAACCATCACAAATAGAAAATACAAGATGTGGGAGTTTCCGTGAAGTGAGTTCCTACTTCTTTTTTTCAAGCTGACCAGATTAAGTCCTGTTTAAATCATTGTCAACCACATGTCAGCTTATCTCAGAAAGAAGCTATATAGGGAAAAAAAAAAAAAAAAGGGAAGACAAGAATTGCCCAACCCTTGGGTCAGCCAAAAGTATGGTTTAAAATGTAATGGATTCATTCTATTTGTTATGACTGAATTATTCAGCAGTACACTTAGACACAGAAAAAAAAATGCACAAATATTGAGTTTTTATGTTTGGTCTACTTAATGTCACAGGTTCTGTATAATGTGACAGCATTGCATAATGTCTATAAGAAAAATACATGTTTGGCTCACATTACGCCCATAAAATCCTACTGCCAATCTTACAGGGGAGCAAATTTACTGCCATCATCCCTAGGGCTGGTATTTGAACCTCTGTAACGCTGGACATGTAATATATGACTATGCACTAGTAAGATTATTTAGTCTACAGGATGTACGTGGGTCCTGAAATCTATTACAAGAGAATGACTATGGGATTTTCAGTTCTTGCAAAATGGCCGACTAGTCCTGAAGAGTCTCTCAATTCAAATCTCTGAAAGTTTCTAAAAATAGTAAAAGATAGCCAGGCATCTTTGGATGAGCCTGCAAGCTTAGTTGAGCTTTCAGGAATTAGCAGGTACTCTCTAGAAGCCAAAAAATAAAAATAAATCTGAAAATCAGAACAGTAGAACATGACCATGGGCATGCTCTGTAGCTGCCTTGGTGTTTGGGGAAAGAGAAGGATTCTATCTTGGTCATGCAAGGGCTGGATTTCAGTACCTATGTGGTGACCAAAGGTAAGGTCATCCTCTATGCTAAAAGGGGAGTTAGGAAAGAGACCTGCTCATAAAACTGGGATCCTTGAAGAGTATATGAGGCAGAGAGAATAAGGGGGAAAAAAATCTGCCAATGGGCACAGGCGTGCAACAAGAAAGTCCTAGGAAGGTGATCATTTTTTTTCTGGGATCTGCTGACAAAGCAAGTTAAAAAAAAAAAAAAAAAAAAAAAAAGCCCTGGCGAATTGTATATATGTATATATGTATACATGTATATATGTGTGTATGTATGCATGTATGTATGGTGGGTGGGGGGGGTACTGGGAATTGAATCCAGGGGCATTCTACTCCAAGCTCCATCTCCAGCCCCCTTTTTAAATTTTTATTTATTTATTTAATTTTTAAAATAGAGTCTCACTAGGTTGCTGAGAGTTTCACTAAGTTGCTGAGGCCGGTCTCGAATCTGCAATCCTCCTATCTCAGCCTCCCAAGTACTGGGATCACAGGCATGCACCACCATACCCAGTCCAGATATATTTTATTTCTTCGACAAATACTACACATGCTGTGGGAAACACTCAAGCCGAGAATATAGGTCTTGGTCATGAACCATTGATAGTTCTATGGTAGCTAGACACTTGTGGAATGCAGACCAAAGGATTCTCAGGGAAAAAATAACACAGCTCTTTTCCTTCTCTCCCACAAAGGATGCCCAAATGAAAAATCTCCAAACACAAAAGAATTAATCCAATATTCACAAAACAAGCAGGATTAGAACTGAAGAAACTTCAAATGATAAAACAACAGCCAAAAAAACTGGTAACAAATAACTAGAATTATTAAAGGCACAAAATCTAGTTGCTGGACTGGGGACATAGCTCAGTGGTAAAGCACTTGTTTAGCATATGCAAGGCTCTCGTTACTAGGGGGAAAATCCCATTGTCAAGTTATTTAGGCTAAAATAAGATGTTGGAGAAAAATTTGTAAATAATCCAATGGGAATTTACACAAATATGATCATTGAAATTAAAAACTTAATGGATTAATTAAAAATAGCTTTAGAAATAGGTGAAAGAATTTGTGAACTGGAACATGGAAACTATGCAGAATACAGCACTAAGAATCTCAAAACTAGGAACATAGGAAATTCCAAAACTAGGAATTCCAATATGTGGCTGAGGCAAGTTCTAGAAGAAATGGATAGACAAAATAGATACAAGCAATGTGCAAGGAGAGAAAGGCTAAATCTTTCTCTCAAAAAAGATGAGAGACAGCCGGGTGTGGTGGCACACACCTGTAGTCCCTGTACTTGGGGAGGCTGAGACAGGAAGATCACAGTTTCAATGCCAGCCTCTGCAACTTCAAGAGGCTCTCCGCAATTTAGGAAGACCCTGTTTTAAATAAAAAAAAAAAAAAAAATAGGATTCAAAGTGTAGACTAGAGATAGAATGACCCTGGGCTCCATCTGCAATACCACCAAAAATAAATAAATAAATAAATAAATAAATAAATAAATAAATAAATAAATAAATAAATGGCCTAGGTCTTCAGAGTGAAGATATGTGCCCAATGGCTCTAGGGCAGCTAAATAAAAATAAATCCACACCCACACACATTATAGTGAAGCCAACAAGAAAAGTAAAATGTAAAAGCCACCATAAAGAAGAGTAAATTAACTACAAAGGGACAAAAATTTGATAGATAGCAGACAATTGAGACCCCATGGCAATGGAATAATATATTGAAAGTATTTACAAAAATAATTTCCAAACAGGAATTTGTATCCAATTGAACCGCGTTTTTTAACAGTGAGAAAAAGACAGCAATATTTTGGTCAAACAAAAGAAAAAATAAAAGGAAAGAAAATTTACCAATTACTGAAAGAAGTACCAAAGACATATGTAAAGCAAAAGGAAATTGAACCCAAATTGGAGGTATGTGATACAAGAAACAGCACTGAACAAATGAATTAGAAAGCAATTATTGACTGTATAAAATGCTACTAACTCAAGATAGGGCTATAGACAAAGTACACATTAAAATATTATACAATTACCCACATATAGCACAGGGGATTTGCACTTTATGAAGTCCAATTTCTTCTGTCTTAAAAAAGTAAAGGTTGATTCTAGATAAAATTAGATATTTCCTATTCAAATTTTAAGAGTAGCCATTAAGAAAATGTAAACAAAACTTTCATTTTTTAAAAAAAGTAGAAAGTGGAAAATTAGCATACATAAAGTTCAATACATTTAATAGACACAAGAAGAAAAGCTAAAGGAAAAGGAGATAGAGTATAAAAGTATATAATGAGAAAAAAAATCTAAACAATATAAATGGATAAAAACCAAGGACTGAAGAACAGGGATTCCAGGTTAGATTTTAAAAATTAAACCCAACCATAGTTAAATTAAATCCAGACACTGTTGGTATCCTGCCCCAGAACTCCTCTGTCCACCTGAGCTTATCTGCAACTGCTGTAGTTCTCCTGGACCCTGGTGGCTCCCCAGGTTCAATACTTGGTCCTCTCCTGGACGGCATTTGGAAGCCTTTTGACTGTGCTGAGGATCAACTCAAGGAGTTACCATCCCAGGGCAACCCTCAAGAGACGGAGTCAATACACAAATCTCCCAGCATCTCCAACCCCCCGGGAGAAACTTTCTCAGAGTCCACAGGGCTACTGAGCCCCAGTTCACTATTGTGCTCATCTGCTTATTAGCACAAGCTTTATTTGCTTGTCTCCCATCCCACGTGTCCCATTTCCTCACTCAAGATTCCTGGTCTCACCTCCCAAATAAACTCATTTCTCTGGAGAAAGCAGAGGTAGAAGACAGACAGACAGATGATAGATAGATAGATAATGGCCACTTTCACAAAAGGATAATAACAATTCTGAACTGTGTGCTTTCAAAACTACAATCTCAAATATATTATTACAGATTCCTAAAATTACAAAGAAGTTGACAAAGTGATAAAAATTATAGAGGGAGAGTGTTGCAGGATGTCTTTTCAGATTTGACAGACCATGCTGACTACAAATTAGTGAAGAAATAAATTTAGAGCTTGACTTTATGTAAACAGATAATACATTCTAGACCACAAACCAAGTCTCAACAAATATCAGAATATGTATCATATGTGATATATATACCAGAATTTTTATCAACTAAATTCTCTATAAAGCAACAAAATTAAAATAATGATAGAAACACTACTAACATTTCTCATACATTTGGAAATTTGAAAAAAGATCCCTAATTTATTCATAAGTCATAGAAAATATGAAAATAGGATTAGAGAGAATATAAAACTGAGTGACAATGAGATACATGTAAAGCAGAACTGTGAATAAAATTATAATCTCTTTATATTGATCATAATAACATAAAAGGACAATTAAAATTAATGAAAAATCACCCAATTGGAGAAGATGAACAATGCAATGCAGTCACAGAAAATAGGAGAAAAAAATAAAAGACCAAAATATTACATGGAGAATATTAGAGCTAATTAAAGCTACACTGTCCAGTAAAGTAGTCACTAGCTCACGTGTCTACTGGGCATTTGCAAGGAGGCTAGTGGATCTGAATTTTTAATTTAATTTAAATGAATTCAAATGTAAGTTCAAATAGGAAAGTGTACATCTACACAAATCCTAAAATATACTGTTAAGGGAACAAAGTAAGTTGCAAAGAACACCTTTAGAGAAACATCAAAGATTTATATTTTTACATCCCATTACAAATTAGTCATATATACACATACATTCATAAGTGTTAAAAGCGTAAGACATGCATAGAAAAAGTAGACTGCAGTTTCTCAAAAGTGACTTCTTCTGAGGGAAAGAAAACAAATGAGGGAGAGAATTTGGACATATCAGTAGAGTCTCATTTGTATGAAATGAGAACAAGAGGGCCTGGGATGTAGCTAAGTGGTAGAGTGCTTGCCTAGCATGTACAAGGCCCTGGATTGCATCCCCAGCACTGGAGGAGGAGGAGGAGGAGGAGGAGGAGGAGAAGCTAAACTAAATGTGGCAAATGTTGACAATTACTTAAACTAAAACATCATTTCAGCAATGTTTTAAACAATGTCAAAATTATTAAAACACACATTTATCCCCCCAAGCCTCACCATTAAAGGGCAATATTCATTAAGTGCTTCTGAATAATAAAATTGATTGCTAGTTCGTATACAGCCTTGTTTAAAGATTGGAGTCAGACACTTGAGCTTGAAGCATATCATTGAAAATCTACCATGAAGGGACAGGATTATGGTTAAAGATTAAAGCTCTGTTAATTAGGATCCCTCTCTTCAATGCTCTTAACATTTATTGAGATACTAAGTGTCGTGCTTTGTGTTTTCTTTTTCTTTTTCTTTTTTTTCCAGTAAATATCAAGTTAGAATTAAGACAATTTATTGTTTGTTTGAAGACACAGAGCATTAGATAAAGCAACAAGATTAGAGCTGGAACGTCTAATTGTATGTCCCAGTCTAGTTGCCGGATGGGGGCCCATAATGTACAGCAAGTTTTCAAGACTGCACCCAGGAAATGATATTCAAAAAGATCCACAAGCTGCTTCAACACCCTGCAGGACACCATGAATTATTTAGCTTTCTGTAATTCTTAAAGCTTCTTTTCACCAGAAAGTTTTTGCGCTACTCTGACAGTGATATTGCCTTTCCTTCCTCTCCGTGCCTTCCCGAAGTTCTCGCCCGGAGAGCTGAGCCTTCTGAGACAACTACGACTGAAAATGAAAAGCCACCCGGGTCTTGTCAGCTTCCATCTTACACCATTTAATTTTCACTCCAGAGTTCACAAAATGGCCATTTCTATAATGCATTCCGTGTTTCCGGACAGAGGAGATTGCTAGCACAGTAAATATCCATCTAAGCCTTCACTCTTGTCAACAAAACATGTCGTCGGTAGTACCCACACATCAACAGAACTTCCTCAAGCCTGCCACTATTGCTTTTCTGTAATTATGTTTTATAATCCCCCTTTACACACGAGAGCTCAATTCACTTCCTCCTGCAAAGCATTAGCATCCTCTTCAAACCCATTAGTGGTATCACCAGCTCCGCAGCATCGTCCCCTCTTCAAAATAGTTTATTATGAAGTTACTGCACTGCGAGCTGGGGCTCTATGAATATTTAAGCAAGCTATTGTATATTTATGCACACTGTGCCAAAACAACAACAAAAAAATCTTATTTGCCCTAATATTTTGGCAATGGTTTAAAAGATGCTATATTCTTTAATAGAGGTGTTTGCTCAAGTTCAAAATGATTCCTATAAATAAGTAAAGAATCTATTTTTTGATGATTTAATCCTTACCTGTTCTTCAGTCTGCATATGAACTATCTGTGCTAATTAGCAGTGGGGATAGGAACAGTCAAACTAGGATTCCAAGAAACCTGGGGCAGTTCCTCAGCTCTCGTAACTCATTGAAGTATTGCTGGCTCTATATACGCTTTTTAACATTTGAAACTGATTAACCCCACATATCGTTGGTTGTGGGGTATATCCACTATTGCTTGTAATTCTCTAAGTGATATCACTCTCTTGAGTTGGTTTGATATATGGATAGACATCAATGATTCAGTAACCTCACCCAAAATAAAATTAATTGCATGATTTGATGCACTGCAGAGGTGAGATTTAATGACCAAAAAAAAAAAAAAAAAAAAAAAAAGGTGGTGGGGGGTATATTGTAGAAGCAACCTAAATATCCCTCAACAGGTGGATGGATAAACATGTAAACATGCATCCAGACTATGGGAATATTATTAAGCAATAAAAAGTGATAAACTGGAGCTGAGTTGAGGTGGGAAGGAAAATTCACAGAATGCCCTCAAGTTGCCTCCCATTCTCTCTCTCTGCACTCTCTCCTTTCTGAGCTTTTTTATATCCTTTACCTACCAGAGGGAATGGGAAGACTTCTAAATGGCTTTTGCCACTGATTTTTAAAATCTTGGTTCGAGCTGGGCGTGGTGGAGCACGCTTGTAATCCCAGCATTTGGGAGGCTGAGACCGGAGGATCCGGGTTCGCGGCCAGCCTCAGCTACCTAGTGAGGCTGGCCATTAAATCTCAAGAGAGACCAGCTGAGTTCAGTTCCTCAACTTAGTAAGGAGGCCTTCACTGAGATGACCCTGAGGAAACATACATTTGTCTCAGCAACACCCAATAGATAATGCCAGCTACCAACAGTGATGGACTTCTTGTTCCTCCTGTCCTGTGAGTGGCAACTGGTCGACCTCTTGCCTGCCCTGTCCCAGGTAGCAGTTAGGTGCCCACACAGTCTCCTGCTGCACAGAACACCTGTCACTCTCTCCTTTCTGAGCTTTTTTATATCCTTTACCTACCAGAGGGAATGGGAAGACTTCTAAATGGCTTTTGCCACTGATTTTTAAAATCTTGGTTCGAGCTGGGCGTGGTGGAGCACGCTTGTAATCCCAGCATTTGGGAGGCTGAGACCGGAGGATCCGGGTTCGCGGCCAGCCTCAGCTACCTAGTGAGGCCCTCCGCAACTTAGTGAGACTCGGTTTCAAAATAAAGAATAAAAAATAAGGGCTGGGGGTGTAGTTCGGAGATAGAATGCCCCTGAATTCAATCCCCAGTACCACAAAAAGAAAAAAAAAAAATCTTGGTTCAATACCAACTCATTTGGGGATTTGGTGCCTGGAATATCTCATATATATATTTCTTCTTCTTCTTCTTCTTCTTCTTCTTCTTCTTCTTCTTCTTCTTCTTCTTCCTCCTCCTCCTCCTCCTCCTCCTTCTCTTCCTCCTTCTCCATTTTCTTCTTCTTCTCCTTCTTCTTTGTACTTTGAACTCAGAGGTATTCTACCTTTGAGCAACACCCCCATCCCTTTTTTTTTTCATTTTGAAACAGGATCTCCATAAGTTGCTGAGAGTCTCGTTATATTGGTGAGGCTGGCCTTTAACCTGCTGTCCTCCTGTCTCAGCCTCCCATCATTCCCAGGTTCTTCTTGTTTATTTTTAATTCCTCTACAAAGCTATTTGTCCATTGATTGGCATGGGCCAGGAGTGTTACATTGACCCTACTGAAGAAGCTGTGATATTCGTGCACACCTAATCCAGTACATGATAAATAAGCATTCATACAATATTTGCATAGCAAATGAGGTCATGAATGCACATTTTTTACTTATTCATGAAAAATATATAGCTCAGCTACTATCCAGAGCTACCTAGCTCTACCCAGAAGCCCTATGGCCCCCAAAGTCATTACCATTTTTCATACAAGAAGTATTTTTCTATTTCCAAACCTTTCTGTAAATGCATCAGTCAAGTAATAAACATTATTTCCAGAGTTCTACACAGTTCTGCCAAAATGTCAATCATGCACTGACACAAACAGGCACTTTTTAAAATAAAGCAATTTACAGTACAATTGTTGACTTAGTGCCGTGAATTCTCAGTTCGAGATACAAAAATATCTGGCCTCCCCGCTAATGAAATGAAGGAAAATGTAATTGACAGTTATCTTGCAAGATTCCATTGTAATGCACATGATGTTATAATAAATCTGGTTACTGGAAATTCTGTGGTGTACTGTTTAGAGTATATTAACTGATTGCCTTGGAGTTAGCTGAGTTTGAAATTCCTGATGCTGAACTTTGATACTCGGTACATGTGCAGTTTCTTATAATTGGTCTTTTCCAAACCCCATGCATACAATCAGTGGAGTAGAAACTTCACAAGAACCTCTGTTACCATCTATGGACAATTTGTAACAGATGCTGTGGCAATAAAAATTCCAATTTGGAACAAATAGAACATTTCTCCATACTAGCTTATCCATGGTACCTTTTCTGGATTCATAATTCTATTAAAGAGAGAGAGGAAAAACCCTCCTTGACAAATCAAAATCACTCAAAAATCAAAAACAAACAAAAAGTGAATTTCTCTATGTGAAATTAATTTGGTAATCATGTTCTGAGTGAGTATATATTCAAGAAAAGAAAGAAAAAGAAAAGAAGGAAGGAAAGAAGGAAGGGAGGGAAGGAGAGAGAGAGAAGAAGGAAGGAAGAAAGGAAGGAAGGAAGGAAGGAAGGAAGGAAGGAAGGAAGGAAGGAAGGAAGGAAGGAAGGAAGAAAGGAAGGAAGGAAAGAAGGAAGGAAGGCACAAACAGGTAAAGTAACATATAGAGCCAGAATTTGGGTGCAGAAAACCAGCCCTGCGCCTGTGTACTTAACCCTGAAGTCACTACCTATGCATGTTCCCAAGGAAGCATTCTGCTTTCACCTCATTTTCCTCAAATTTGAGGGTGGGGGGTAGACTTGAAGGAAACAGTTCAAAAATGCTATGTACATATATGAAATTATCAATACCAGCTTCACTAATATATATGGCGCAGGATTCGGAGAGAAGCACACCAAGTGCTATGTGCACACATGTTCCTAGTACTCTGACCCTCATTAGGATGGATAATTACAATGCACCAATAAAAGTATACTTTAAAAGTAGATGCTAAATCTAGGGAATGGAGTTGCAAAGAAATTTATATTTGCTGGGAATAAAATGTATGGCTTGACATGTGGTTTCCAAACATGAAAGATGATCATCAAAACTCCCTGGAGGGCTTTGTAAAATGCAAATTTCTGGTCCCAACCAAGACCTACCGAATCAGCATCCCAAAGTTTGAGGAACATAGGTGTAAAGTACATACAAGACTTCTGTGAATTTTAAACATGTATTTTATATATATTTTTATATATATATTTCTCATATATATTTATATATTTCTCATGTATATATTTCTCATATATATATCGTATCTCCAAAATTCCTGAAAGCTATTAATCTAATAAATCTCCCTTCTATGTGAAATGTGCTGCTCTGGTATGACTCATTTTCGGTGAACACATGCTGGCTCCTAGGACTAGTCCTCCATGAACTAGCTCTTTAATAACCTGCCACAGAAGGTTTGTAGTTTTGCATTTTTAGAACATGTGTTTTGCCAAGCGTGGTGATGCATGCCTGTAATCCCTGTAGTTGGGAGGCTGAGACAGAAGGATTGCAGATTTGAGACCACCCTCAGCAACTTGGCAAGACAAAACGAAAAGGGCTAGGGGTGTAGCTCAGAGGTAGAATGCACCTGGGTTCAATCTCCTGAACCCACAAACACACATACATGCTACACACACACACACACACACACGCATGCACGCATGCACACACACACACATACATACATATTTTGTCTTTTTTATGATGATCAGGCAATTTTCAACAGTATTCCCTTTCTTCATAACTTCTCAAAATATTTCCAGCAGTAATTTGCAAACTATGTCTGTGTCCTAGGATACAAGGCATCAAAATTCAATATATGGAATTCATTTCAAAGAACTGGGCAGGTTCTTTCTCTTAACTATATTTGCCCCATCCTTTCAGAATGATGGAGAGTTTCATTATATTATTTTTAAAAATTATTTTAGGTTGACCTAAACCCATTATAATTTAAAACATGTCTTCTCATATGAACTGTTTTATTTATATTCAATTCTAGAGACATTTCTTCATGGAAACTTAATTAAGACAAAAGCACAGTCAGGAGGGAAGCGTGTATATGTGGAGAGGTGGAGGCTTCATCTCAACTACTTGATTTCCTTTTGCTTGTCTAAGTTTAATTAAATCCCGTTCATTAATTTAAAAAATATTTCATAGCAAAGTGAGATCAGGGTCAGAATTCGAACCCAGATCTTCTGATTGTTAAACTGAAACCCCTCTCACTTTATCACATGGTTGTCCAGGGAGGATAATGTATGCATGACATAATAATTACAATGTATGCACTACATGTATGTGTGACATGCATAACACACATGTATATGTGATCATGTCATAAATTAGAAAGATTGCATCCTACCATCAGAGCTTAAAGCCAAAGAAAATCCATTGAGGGACTTTGGACAGGTCCCCTGTGTCCCTACAGCTGAGTTTCTTCATCTTGAAGTAATCCTTACTTCATATTCTCACTCTCCTTATGCAATCACATGAATTAACACATATAGAGCTTCACACAGTGCCTGGGAGTGTTATTATTAATCAAATGATATCTCCTTAATATAACTCATAGACTAGCAATGACGGGAATAATTCCCTGTATAATGATCAGGTCTAAAACAATGGAACCTCTTCTATTTTCTGAAATCTTCCTTCTAAATGAATTTAAACATCTCTAATTTTCATATCTTGCAGAATTTTATGACAAAGTGTTAATGTTTTGCATTTTGAGCTAATCAGAAATGGGATGCTGAACAATTTAACTTCATGTTCGTGTTGCCACCTTTCATAGGGGTAGAATAAAAAGTTAAAATGTTCCTAGAGACTCAGCTGGATGCCTGTCAATGCTAATAATCCTCCAACTTCATCAGCGGTTAATGCATTTTAAAAATCTTTTCAACATTTCTTCACAAACCACAGCTCCTCCCAAGTAATTCCTCGTGATCATTGTAAAGCAGGTCTCCAGGTTGCTGATGTCTTGGGCTCATCAGAATGAATAGGAAAAACAAGGAGAGTGACACTGATCCCTCTCCCAGTCAAGTACCAGGTAGTCCATCAAAATGAAGAGCTTCCGCCAGGCTCGGTGGCGTATGCCTGTCGTCCCAGTATTTGGGAGACTGAGACAGGAGGATTGCAGGTTCGTGGACAACCTCAGCAAGTAGTGAAGCTCTCAGCAACCTAGCAAAACTCTGTTTAAAAATAAAAATAAAATAGGACTAGGGGTGTAGCTTGGAGGTAGAATGTCCCTGGGTACAATCCCCAATACCAAAAAAAGAAAAAAGTGAAGAGTTTCTGTGCCTCCCTAAAAAGGAGGTTTATTTAGGAGAAATGATTGCCAAGATGCCCATGCCTCTTAATTTGAGACACACCCCAGTGGGTCTCCCACTACAGAGCAAATGTATCTTTATTTCATTTGATTTTTCTTATATCTATCATATTGTGTGTGTGTGTGTGTGTGTGTGTGTGTGTGTGTGTGTGTGTGTGTGTTACTAGGGATGGAACCCAGAGGCATTCTACCTTCAGGTTACACCTCCAGCCCTATTGTATTTTTTGATTTGAAATAGCATCTTACTAGGTTGCTGAGAACCTGGCTACATTGCTGAGGCTATCCTAGAGCTGACAATCCTCTTGCCTGCCTCCCAAGTCCTGGGATTACAGGTATGTGCCACCATGCCCAGCTATATAACATTTTAAAGTAAAT
>PVLC010001474.1:57081-142309 GCA_004027655.1 Graphiurus murinus
TTTTTTTTTTTTTTTTTTTTTTTTTTTTTTTGGTACTGGGGATTAAACCCAGGGACATTATTCTACCTCTGAGCTATACCCCCAGCCCTATTTTATTTTTGTTTGGAAACAGGGTCTCCCTAGGTTGATTAGAGTCTCACTACTTACTGAGACTGTCCTCAAACCTGTGATCCTCCTGTCTCAGCCTCCCAAGTACTGGGATTACAAGCATGCACCACCACGCCCAGCTTGTGTCCAGCTTCTAAACCAGCAACTCTAAACACTGCACTGTCCCCACTATGGGCTACTTCAGACATTTCAGAAACAGATTTTCTTTCCATTCATATTTCAGGTTGTTTTCTTCATAACCCCAGCTTTAATTAATGTTTTTCATTCCCAAGGAACACAATGGGACCACGTTTGATGAGTAATAAAATGTGTGCATTTCAGCCTCTCTTACTTTTGGGGTGGCCAGTGTTCTTCCTTGAATATATATTCCGCACTTTCCTAAATAAATCTCTGTCTCTGTCTCTGGAAGAAAAAAAAAGTTTGCATTTGAAGGCGGGCTAAATAGCTGAGTGATAAAGAACTGAAAAGCAATTATCACAAAAAGACAATAATGTTGGTGTATCTGTGTGATTAATTACTCTAGGATGTATGAAACAGAGAAAAGCCAGAGAACATTAAATAGTTGACTAGAGAGAGGAATCTGAAATGTATGTGTATTGTTTTGTTTTGTTGCTGTGCTGAAGATTGACCCAGGTGCATTCTACCTCTAAGCTACACCTCCAGTCCTATTTTACTTTTTATTTTGAATCGGGGCCTCACTAAGTTACTGAGACTACCTGAAAAACTGATCATTCTGTCTCAGCCTTCCAAGTAGTGGGTTTACAGGCATATGCCACCATGCCTGGCTTAAAGAAACAGGTGTGCACCGTCCGTGCCTGGTTGAAATGTGATTTTTGGTCCATTCTTCTTCTTTTTGTTGTTGTTTTTGTTTGTTTGGTTTGGGTGGGGGTTTTTTGTTTGTTTGTTTTTTTGTTTTTTCCAGTACTGGGGATTGAACCCAAGGGCATTCTACCTCTGAGCTATACCCCCAGCCCTATTTTTTATTCTTTATTTTGAAACAGAGTCTCAGTCTCACTAAGTTTCGGAAGGCCTCACTAAGTAGCTGAGACTGGCCGCGAACCTGTGATCTTCCTGTCTCAGCAGCCTAAGTACTGGTCCATTCTTCTTAAAAATACCTTTATTAAGTACTGAGTAGATGCAAAGGAACATTTTTAAATATCTGTAGTATAAGGAATCTTAGTGAAATTAATACCCATATATGCACCATCCAATTAAAATAAGAACTTCCAGTGGAGCCCCTGCTTCTCTCCCATCACGGGGAACTTTTTTCCTGAATTTTATGTTTTTCATTCTCTTTGTTTCTTTGTAGTTTTACTGTACAATTTGCATTCCAAGCAACATATTGCTTAGTTGTGCTGATTTTGGTACATGGGATTTTCTATATTCATCTGTAGGCCTCTATAATTGCTTTTTTTTTCACTCAACATTAGACTTGTGAGATATATTCCTATAGTTGCTTGTTTCTGTTGTTTATAGCTGCAATTAATCCTTTTTTGAAATTTATTTTTTATTTGCATAATAAATTGTATGTATTTGCCATGTACAACGTGAGGGGCTTTGGTGAGGTTGTTGTTTTGTTTGTTTTGTAGTACTGGAGATCAAACCCAGGGCCTTGTATATTCCAGGCAAGTACTCTACCACTGATCTGTATCCCCAGCCCCAACATGAGGTTTTGAAGCATATGCACATTATAGCATTAGTGAATGATTCTTTTTCATTGCTGTAGGTATATGGATAGATTTATCCTCTATTGTTTTGCTTTGTTTTGTTTTGTCAGTTGGTTGTTTTCGCTTTGGCTTTGGTTTTGGTTTTTGGTAATCGGGATTGAATCTGGTCATTCTACCTCCATATCCACTTGGCTCTCTTTAAGAACCATAATTTCTTTTCATCTTTATTTCTTATTTTCCATCTCTTTTTCTTTATTCTGGATTTTAAATATCCTTCAAATATATCTCATCTCTGTATATCCTAATATGTATAAATCTGATCTTCTAATGTATTATTTGCTGAAGGATTCATTTCAAATATTGCGTATTTTTTTAATTCCTAAAGACTGAAATTTATTTTTAAAATCTACTTGCTCATTGATAAGTCTTTTCTTCACTTTTAATATCATTTTAATCTCTTTAAGCATATTGACAGATTTTATGTTACCTATCTGAGAATTCTAATATCTAAAATCTTTGGGATTCTATCAACCTTTGTTTATTCCAAGTCTTATTCATAATGCCATATATCTTTGTATTTTTTGTTATATTTGTACATCTCAGGACATATTATCCCAAATATGGAACCTTCATTTTTGAGGGAAAAAAAAAAGCCAGGAAGTCTCTCTTACTTTCTCCCACCCCTCTTGGAAGCAGGCCACAAAAAATGTTCTGAGCTTCCTCTAGAGTAGATCATCGGGCCTTCATTCCAGAGGAATCCTTCCTGTATCCTAAAGAAATGTATATAGACACAGAGAAAGTGAGAAAAATCTGAACAAACAGGTTGCTGAATTCACCTATTTATTATTATTATTAAATTCTACCCTTTTGTCCTCTAACCATACTTCTGTATGGCTGTCCCTAAAAACACAGATTTCTCTGTTTCTTTGGGTCTTCATTTCTGAAGGTTTCCATGCCATGTAAAACTTGTGTTCAATACATTTATAGTCTTTTCTCTTGTTAATCTATCTTTTACTATCCAGGTCTCAGCCATAAACCTAGTGATGAGTGAGGAATCTTTTTTTTTATTATGATCTTTAGATGATTATATATGGGAATTCATGGTCGACTGGGTTGAATATGGAATTTTCTCAAAAGATTTGTCTTTTTTTCTCCTTGATACCTAACCATATTATTAACCAATGTTCACTTTACATTAAATTAATGATTAGAGTTTATCCAGGTATAAAATTCAGGTATGAACCCTTGGGTTTAGCTTCCCCATTGCCCGCAGACCACATTGAGTAAGAAAACTGTCAGCCAGGCATGGCAGCACTCGCCTGTAATCCCAGTACGTGAGAGGCTGAGACAGGAGGATTGAAGGTTCAAAGCCAGCCTTTGCAATTTAGCAAGGCTCTCAGCAACTTACTGAGACTCTGTTTCTAAATAAAAAATAAAAAATGGCTAGGAGTGTAGCTTGGAGGTAGAATGCCTCTGGGTTCAATCCCCGGTACCAAAAAAGAAAAGGAAAGGGAAGAAAAGGAAAGGAAAGGGGGAAGGAAGAAAGGAAGGAAGGAAGGAAGGAAGGAAGGAAGGAAGGAAGGAAGGAAGGAAGGAAGGAAGGAAGGAAGGAAAGTTGTCACTGCTATCAGTGTGGCTCTATCTATTCACATGATCCAGGACAAGGGCCAGGTTTAATTCTTGTTTCCTCCACTAGAAGGTGAAGATGTAGCCTTTTGGGAATCTCAATTTTATTCAACAGATTTCCAATTAGTTTCCCTTCTTCTCAGCTTCTCTGTGGGAATGATAAAAACAAAGCTCAGGGACATCTGTATTCAGCTAATACCTTCTTGGGAGAAACGGCTTCAGTGCTAGTTTATGTCTCCAGAATCCTGCTCTCAGTTCTTAGTCTCTGAACAGGTACATTAGATGCATTCATTCATTCATTCATTTATTCATTCATTTTTGTGGTACCGGGGAATAAACCCAGAGACATTCTACATCGGAGCTATACCCCCTGTTCTTTTTGAAACAAGGTCTCCTAGGTTGCTGAGAGTCTAGCTAAGTGGCGGAAGCTGGCCTTGAATCTATGATCCTCCTGTCTCAGCCTCCCAAATACTCCAAGTACTGGGATTATAGCTATGAGCCACGTGCAGCTAAAGAGTCGTGTGTGTGTGTGTGTGTGTGTGTGTGTGTGTGTGTGTGTGTGTTGCTGGCAATTGAACCCAGGGGCAATCTACCTCCAAGCCATACTCCTAGCCCCATTTTACTTTTTATTTGAAAACAGGGTCTCTCTAAGTTACTAAGGGCCTTGCTGAAGTGCTGAGACTGACCTCAAACTTGTGATCCTCCTGTCTCAGCCTCCCAAGTACCGGCATAACAGGCATATGCCATCATGGCTGGCTTAAAGAACCTTTTTAAAACTATATTAAGCCAGGGGTGGTGGAACATGCCTGTAATCCCAGTACTTGGGAGGCTAAGATAGGAGGATCACACGTTCGAGGCCAGCCTTAGCAAGTAGTGACATTGTCAGCAACATATTGAGACCCTGTTTCAAAACAAAAAAGAAACTAGGGTTGGAGGTGTAGCTCAGAGGTTGAATGCCCCCTGGGTTCAATCCACAGTGACACACACACACACATACACACACACACACACACAAAATAAAAAATAAAAACAAAGACAACACTATATTACTCTGCAGGATGGTCAGGACATCATACAACTCATTCCTATGTTGGTCCTACCTCCTAACCTCCTACCCACGGGTGAGCCTGAATCCCTCATGAACTTTTTTCTATATATCACTGAATCTGGAAAGAACCTGAGAAATCACCTCTTATAAAATCGTCCCTTTTGTTAAGATAAAGAAAGCTGAGAGGTAAGTAAAACAACAGTGCCAGTGTTAGGCCGTGGTTCGGTGGCAGGCGGAAGCCAGAAGTCCTGTCTCCTGGCTCATCAGCCTCCTTCCCGTCCCACAGTGTTGACCGTGTGGATCAAATGAGCTAAGCGGTATCAAGGCACAAGGCAGAACATAAAGTATTGAAAGTACATAAAGCATTAGAATGAAAGCAGATAAAGTATTAAAAAATGATTCTGATTACAGAATAGAACAAAAAAAAATGGACCGCTTATAATGGGAGCTTTAGCGTGTGGATTAATATTTATGGAAAGAACCTTGCAGGAATACAGTAACATATTTACACATTCCTCCCTTCTAAGAGTCTTGGGTATAATGATGAGAGTTTTCTATGAATATTGAAAGGAAATAAGTTAATGATATTAAAGTAAAATATCTGGCCAGAAATATGCTGTATTAAACAAGAATTTTTGACCTAGAACATAATGTATTCTCCGTGGCAAATAAGACAAAGAACAGAACTTAATTATCGAGAGCCCTCTCTTCTTTTTTCCTTCCTCTTTTCTTACAAAGAAATGCTTTCAGAATACGTAAGACTCTCACCATGCTACTTTCTTTGCTACAATCAGTGCATGATTGCCACTCAAATTGCTATACTGGTCCTTTTTCCTCTAGCGCTGCATAAAAAGAAGATGCAGATGAATGGATTTTCTGTGGGTTAATTTATTAGGAGTGCAAAGCAATTATCAGCAAGGTAAATCATGGAACATGAAGTACACTGTTACACGCTGGTTGCTGTATAATGTAGGTCCCTTGGCCACAAATGCAATTAAAGCATTATATTTTATTCCTTTTAATTTTATCTCCTGGTCTATCCTTGGCTTAACCTGGACAGATTTGACTGTACGTCAATATAGGATCAATAGGTGGAAGTGTAGCATAACTCCTTCAAACAATTTCTTTATTTTTGACGCTATGGGATAAATCCTCATGATATTATAGCTTAAATCTACAAAATGGGGCTGGGGAATTTCCCTGTAGGGCTCTTTCCAGGGCATCAGGTTGTCGTTTATTTATGTGGCTGTAATCGGGCTAAATTATATTACTGTCATGTGACCAGCAACTGTAGTACAGGGGACTACGAAAGCGCTTGCAAATGCCTGTCACATTAATAGTATTTAACTCTTCTGGTTTTAATTTTAAAGGGCAGGTCCAAAGAATGCCATGTTTACTAGGCTTTCAGGACTCATAAAAGACAGGCCTTGACAACAAAGGCAAGCCTCTCTCTCCATGGACCAGTACAAGTCTGAATAAGAGGAAAGTGATAGAAAGGCAGTGTTTCAACAAAGAGTACAAACAGCAAAAATCCCTGTTCTTATTTTTTTTTTATATAAAGTCCCGTTCTGCCACTTATTAGCTGAATTTGGTCAAGTTTCCTAACTTCTCTTTGCTAACAATCGCCTGCTGGAATGAATGAAAAATATCTGGTTTATAGGTAAGCAGGAGCTATTTTAATGATGTTGGTTATTTCTTGTTTGCCAAGAACAATGAGCCAATAGCAACATTTGAAATTATGGCCTGGGAAGCAACATGTTAAGGAAATACTTAGAAATAAGCCATTAAATGTGAAGAAGGTGGTAAAGTTGTGTGAGAGAAGTGAGTTATCAAGATGAGCAGGGTTAGACTGAAAAAATGGCTGAGTAAAGTGAGTTTGTATTCTTAAACAACCAGCATGGACTGCAGAGAAGATGGCCAAGGTGAGATATAAGAATGTTGGGATTTCGAGGGTATGTTAGTCAGCTTACCATCACTATAACAAATAGTTGGGGCAATGAATTTATTATAAAGAGAAAAGGTTTATTTTGGCTCACAGTGTTAGAAGTTTCAGTCCATGACCACCAGTTGTTTCCATTGCTTTAGTCCTATGGGAGAGTGTGGTGGAGTAAAACTGCTGACCTCATGGCCAGGAAACAAAAAAGAGAGAAGAGACTAGATCTCATAATCCCCTTTGAGGACCTCCATTAGGTAACTTTTTTCTTTTCTTTTTCTTTTTTCTTTTTTTCTTGGTGTGGGGGGAGCTGCTGGGGATTGAACCCAATGGTATTCTACCCCTGAGCTATACCTTGGGCCCTTTTTTTTTTTTTTTTTTTAAATTTTGAATCTGGGTCTTACTAGGTTGTTGAAGGCCTCACTATGTTGCTGAGACTGGCCTCACAACTGTAGTCCTCCTGTTTTAGCCTCCCAGTGCTGGAATTACAGGTGTGATCCACCATGCCCAGCTCCACTAGATGACCTCCACCACCTCCTATTGGCGTCATGCTGAGGACCACATCGCTATCACATGGGCCCCTGTGATATCACAGTCCAGATCCAAACTATAGCAGTGGGCAAGTGCTGGCTTGGACAGAGTAGAGAAATGAGGTAGGAAAAGAGGGGCCCTCATTGTTGATGAAACAATAGCGTAAGTTAGTAATTAGACTTACTCCGCAATACATCTAAAGGAGAAAGGCATATCTTTTCCTCCCCCACCCTAAGTTCATATCTGAGAATTCTAAGAAAAGATGGATTCACTGGGTATGGTGATGCACTTATGTGATTCCAGTAGTTGGGAGGCCGAGACAGGAGGATCCCAGGTTTGAGAACAGCCTCAGCAATGTAGTCAGAGTCTCAGCAACTTAGTGAGACCTGGTTTCAAAATTTTAAAAGGCTGGGGGTGGAGCTCAGAAGTAGAATGCCTTTGGGTTCAATCCCTACCACAGAAAGAAAAAAAAAAAAAAAAAGGAAGGGAGAGCAGGAAGGAGGAAGGAAAAAAGATAGATTAACAAAAGAAAAACATTCAAATGTATCTAAGTTTTATGTAACACAAAGTCTTCGTAAGAAAATGACTATATGAAGAAATGGTTACACTTGTGTATTTTTATGTGAGGTTGGAGGAAGAATGGACATCGGTGAAGAAATATGATAGAAAGAGAATGTTCTAATGGTAATAAATGGGGAAACGTAGCAAGGCCTGTTGACTCAGATGGTTCCCTGTGATCCTTTCTCTTTGGAAGTAAGCTCGCTCCCTTCCTTTGTGCAGAGGGAAAATATCTTTCACATGAGGGTCTTATGCACTATTTCAAGGGAAGTTCAGAGAATCCTTCCTAGATTTTATCACCAGCTTCAGGGGAAAAGGTAGGAGATGATGAGAGAGATCTTACTTTTGTCTTTTGTGGTTTCCTAAAAATTGTTTCAGCTTAAAATATAGGGGAGCAGTGTGTCCTGAACCTCCACACAGACTTACTTAATTCTCCTAGCTTACTAGGTCCTGTTAGGGGAAGAGAGCAACCTGCAGGCAGTTGTCATATCACAGATAAGTAGTGAGGACGGCGGTGGGCAGAGCCATGAGGATGTCCACCATGCAAGCTCAGGGGGGAAGGAAGGATGGGCCTCTGCTAGTGGAATGCTCAGAGTGAAAGCCAATGCCCTCCCTGAAGAGAAAGCCCTACAGAGAGAGTTAACATTCAACCTCTCACATTTTAGCACCCGAGTGTGAATGCATTTGCTTGATTATTCTTCTCAGAGCAGTCTTCCCTAGGGGGTTGTCAGGGAGGTGGTAAGAGCTCTGAGCCCAGGTGGGTGGCAACCACCACTGAGGCCGAGAAGGGCCTGGAAAGGGGACTGCACCTGTGTGCCTGGACTGCCCTTGGGGATGACCTTGTTCATGCCAATAGGGCTCTGAATAACTAAATGAGGGAGAGAGAGATTATACTACCTACCCCAGGAATTAAAACTTAATGTTTTAATGTTAAAATGCGGTCAATACATGTGGTGCTCAAGCAATGTTTCTCGGAACTTACTCTCTTGCTTTTGGGGGAAATTCAACCATTGCGCATGCCACTACTCTTGTGCAAAGGAATTTTAGCTTCCGTCCAGGTTCACATGGTGCTGGCACTGCACACACGTCTCCTTGGCGTCATCTGCCTTCCTTTGCTTGAGATAACCCATCATTACTGTCTCAGCTTATCTGCGAAGCGTGTTTTATGTTTAACTTACAAGGACAAATTGAAGTTGGTCGTCAACATGACTCGGGACTGTTCTAGAAGCAGATAGAATGATATAGCCTGGATGTTGTAAGTTCCCTATTTTCATCTGCCGTTATCCCTTCTCATGCTAAATTGTGTGTGTGTGTGTGTGTGTGTGTGTGTGTGTGTGTGTGTGTGTGTGTGTTAGCTTTTGTTATTTAAAATGTGACGTGTTCATGCTTTGAGTCCTCAACTCCAGGGAAAGCAGCTCAGGGGCCTCATTGGCCTCTGTCCCTCAACCTCCAACACCAGACTCTTCACGTAGGGAAAAACTGGAATTTCCTGGGCTTCACTACATACATCTCAAGATGAGTCATATTGCCCACACTTTTTAGGGATTGATCATTTAATATCATATGCTGAGGCTTCTTCATGTAATTATATTTACAATTAATGGGAAGAGGGTAGTGAGAGACTCTCAAACCACTTTGGGGTGCCTAGTGGAAATGATTAAATCAGAGTCCTTGACTCTTTGACCCAGGCATGAACCCGAACATGATTCATGCATGTAGCAGTTGAGTTCCTGCCCACCAACTTGTGGTACAAAATAATGTCCCCTATCCAAAAGGCATTCTTTTGAATACCCACGCTCTCCCCATCCTGCTAGTAGCTGAATTCCATTCTTCTCCAAAATGCAGCTCTCTGAGTCACTCATGGGGACCTCGGGCAATTCTGTCACCAGTTCTGACCCTGTCCCCTCCACTGCTAGCCTTCTGTGTGTCACTGCGGTCATTTCCAGCACATCCTACTCCTGTGGCTGCTTGGACCATCAACCATGTCATCAGCGAGTCCTGCTACCTCTGGCCTATAGGCTGGAACTGCACCCCTCCTTTCCTCTCCCACTGAGGTAGGATCGGAAAAATAAAATATTAAGCAGAAAGGAGATGAACTGGGAAGGAAAGGGAAATTTTTTTTTTTTTTAATCTAGAAATGTCATAATCATTAACTTCGCCTTAAAGGATCTGTTCTGTCTTGGGAGAAGCCTCAATAGGCCTACACCCTTAATCATAATGGCCCTTCTCCCCACCTGAGATGCTTACTAAACAGAGGATAATGAAGGTCAAACTCAGGTGCTACCCAGCCACCACTCATCGATGCCCAGAACCTGAGAATTCTGAGAAAGTCCAGACCTCCACCCCTCCCCTGCTCACTCCCTTATGAGCTCTCCTACAAAAGAACTGTGAGACCCCAAAGACGCTCTCTCCCTCTTGAAAATGGCCCACATTCTTCCTTGAACATGTATCCCCCACTTTTTTAAACAAACCTCTGTCTTGGTCTCTGACTGGCGCGTGCTCAGATTCTTTTCTGCCACGGAAGCCAAGTACCCTGCCAATCCTGAGTTCCTGAGGAGAGGAATGGACGCTCCATCCCCTGACGCCACCACTGCTGGTTCCACATTCCACAAATTCTCACCTGCACCATGACAGTCACACATGCACCAGGTCACATATTCTGTCCCCTCTGCCTAGAGCACCCTTTCTCTTCTGCATATACTTTGTCCACATAGGTAACCACTTAAATCTCAGTGTGTCGTTGGTTCACCTCCGGTCTCCAGTCCCTAGAGTGTGTATACCTCCTACAGGCGTCATACTAGATTGCCCCTGTTTCTTCTCATGTATTTCTCCTAACTAGGCAGATCTCATGTCCTTCTCCTGACTAGCAAAAAATTTGCACTCTGCTCAGCCAGCTCACTTAGATATTTTAGCAGCGTGCCAATAACCAAGGATTTTTTGTTCCTTAGTTTTTTTTCTTTTAAAAGTTGTTTTATGGATCTTAATTAAAATGAGCTTAGACCATGATTTTAGTATTTGACCTTGACTCAATTCAAACTACATTCTGAGAAAAAAAAAATCTGCTTGAAATATTACATGGCTATTAAATTAGCACATTTGGGAATGGCAAAGAGAATATGGCTGAGGATGTTTAAAGTAAATTGTATGGAGGATGAAAGAGGTGGAGAAAATTAACTTACCTATTTAAGTATTCTAGAAATTTGAAAAACTGAGCTGTCCAAAAAGGAAAGAAAAAGCAAAAAACCTACACATTGCTACTCAGCAAAATTTTGCTTAGAAAATAGCATTATTTCTGCTTGATTTGATTTTGTGTTAAGTTTGGAGGAAACATTATTTATTATATACATAGCTAAGCTTGTGTAACTATCCACAAATGTTCTATTGTAGCACAAAGAGCCAACAACACCCCTGCTCGTTACATCAATTTGAAGAGAGGGGGAAATTAGCCATGTAACAGTTAATTCAATTTATAAAATTAAATGTGTATTAAAAATATGCCTGGTAAATATTATGCCATCTGCACATGCTCAAACAGTGAGCCTGGTTAATATTTTATAGTTTATCTGATAAAGTTAACAAAAGAATTTAGTCAGAGTGGAGACATACTCTGAATATTTCATCACCTTCTTAATTGCAGAATACAGACAAGACATTTTTCCCCTTTGGGAAAAATAAATGTTAAAAGTTATTACAGATGGAATCAGTTTGGCAATTAGGTTGAAATCCAACTGAAACCAGGGAGGAATTGACGGCTACAAACATCACAATACCAAAGTATTTCCAGCCAACTCCATCAATTTACATGATGAAGCAGAAATGTTGATAGGAAGGCTGTGTAACTGGGCTGGCAGAGGTTATATTAACACAGAAGAAAAAGTGGCTTTGTGCCGCCTTTTTTCCCCCCCAATAGTTAATTCGCAGCCGTCAAGAGCTGTCATTCTTATGCACAGCAGACAAGATGATACACCTAAGGCTTTTTCATCCTGACTTCTGATTCAAAGGTCTTCAGCTTGTGCTGTGGACCTTAACCTTGAAGCCAAGTGTAAATTAGCTTTAAATCAATGAAGCTGATTAAAGCTCCATTGTGGTCGTGTCCTTAATAGAAGAAGGGAGGGGAAGGAACCACTTGAACGCAGTAAAAGATTGGCCTCTCCTAACTTGGAACATATGCAATGCTTTTCAGCTCTCCTCTACCCCGACAAAACCATGAATGGTTTTGAGGCTATTTACCTGCTAAGAGAATGGAATGAAGTTTTCCAATTCAGTGGAAGAGGCCAAGTGAGAATCAAAGGTATTTTTTTTTCCACAAGCACTATAATATAAAAGGTTATTTTTTAAAGAAGTAAAGAGGGGAACATCAAAACCTCTCCCCAGGATAGACTAAGAGAACCAAGTTTCTATCGTGTGGGGAAAAAAAAAAATCCTTCTATTTTGAAGGTGCTTTGTGTTACCATTTGTTCTGCTTTGCATTTTAGGATGTACCATTTCTCAAAGCAGGTGTTCTAACTCCTGACCATCTATAAAATAATGTTATTCTTCCTCATCAATGAATAGATCTACAAAGAATAGGCCTAAAAAGAAGTTATTTGCTTTGAAAGTGGTCAGGACAAACTTCAGTCAAAGACAGGGTTATTTATCTGCACCCAGCCACCAGCAACCCACCCACAGCCACAAGAAACACAAGAAACATGTGGCCACAGCTTTACCGATCCTGCTTCATATCTCTGGGACTATCGGAGTTGAGACAAATTTAGTTTTTACAAAAACAAACAAAACCACAATGAAAAAAGTCACTTTTAAAACAAATATTTATCTTCAGAAATACAAAAAAATGAGAGAAAGAATATTTTAGAAAAAGTCTCATTTTCATTACCACATTTAATTCTTTAGCAGAAAAGGGAGGGGATTTACTGGGGATTCAACCTAGGAGCATTCTACCTCTAAGCTACTCTCAGCTCTATTTTCTTTTTTTTTTTTCATTTTTCATTCATTCATTTTTTCATTTTCTATTTTTTTTTTCATTTTTAAGTAGGGTCTCGCTAAGTTGCCAAGGCTGATCTCGAACCTGAGATCCTCCTGGCTCAGCCTTCCAAGTACTGAGGTAAAGGTGTGCACCAAGGTGCCCAGTTCCAAATTTAGTTCTTCAGCTGCGATTCAACCTACCCCTCACAGGAACACCATTTCACTATAGGAGACTACAGGAGTGACTTTCTCCATCCCATCTCATCTAGAACTCAAGTCTCAGTTCTTGTCCTTATATTGCAGATGGGAAGTGTTTATAAAATTATGGAGAAGAAATTCTTACCACGAATTCGGGAAAAAATACAACAATTACAAAAGGCCAGGAACAAAGGAGTTCACAGAGCACAGGTAAGTTAATCATCCAGGGTGACCCCGCCAGCCTCCTGCATGAGTGTGTGTGAAGTGTTGACAGCAGTGCTTAGCACTAGCATGTTTTCAGTGAGCATGAGCCGCCGGCCATCACACCATCATGATACCACACTTGGTCACGCAGCACCCCTAAAAACTCACCCTCGAAATTTCCTTTCAATTTCTAGGAAACCCAAATGGAAAGAGAACAAGGGAGTTGAACTAGAAAAGAACCCAGCCACTTTCACCTGACCAAGTGAGTAAAAGCAGGCTAATGAGCCGGGCGTGGTAGGCATGCTAATAATCCCAGTACTTGGGAGGCTGAGACTGGAGGACCACAGGTTGGAGGCCAGCCTCAGCAATTTAGTGAGTCCTTGTTTTCAAACAAAAAATAAAATAGGGCTGGGAGTGTAGCTCAGAGGTAGAAGGCCCCTGGGTTCAACCCCAAGCACAAAAAACAAACAAATAAATAAGTAAATAAATAAATAAATACTCAGTTACTACAGGCAGAGGATTAGCGACATAAAAAAGCATGGACAATGGAAACAGAGCCAGGTATTCTCTTTTCCACTCTTGAAAATTAAAGAGCTGTTTCCCTGCAGGTATCTCTAGGTCTCTAGTTCATTTTGTAGAAACTTACAGCACCAGACAAACTAAAGAACAGAAGAGATCTGATCCTGCCAGTACCTCTAAGTCCCTGGTTTACTTTGCCAAAACTTAGCACACAAGACAAACTAAAGATCAAAAGAGATCTGATCCTGCCAATGCAAACGCAAAGAGAATAGAGACTAGGGGTGGGGGAGGCGGTAGAAGACTAGGAAAAGGGAGCCAAAGAAAGAGAAAAGAGCAAATGACGGAACAACGAGACACAAAAAGGCAAGGCAGCAGACTGGAAGAATGAAGTGAGATCAGCTTGGCATGAGGAAGCACATCTGTAGTCCCAGCTACTCAGGAGGCTGAGGCTAGAGGATTGCAAGTTCAAGGCCAGCCTAGGCAACTTGGTGAGCTCCTGTCTCACAATTTTAAAAAGATAAGAATGAATTGAGACCAAGGGGAACATCCCCCAAGGTGTGAATGGCAGGAAGCAGGATGCGGCACTCTGTTCTCAGACTCAGGGTGCACGTCTTCCCAGGCACTGAACTGAGGCTACACTGCTCTGGCGGTCAGGAAGGTCAAGAACAGAGGACTGGTGCATCAGCACCAGAGGCAGCCAGAATCCACAGAGTGATAATCATCAGGATTTCCCAAACCACGACTGCCTGCTGACATCAGCGAGCAAATTATCTGTCTGATGCCAACACCTCTGGAAAGATGGGAATGCAAACCGTAATTATGGACGGGATGGCGGTGATGAGGATGGCAGTGGAGATGATGACGGTGACCATGATTGTTCCCATTCAGAATCTCCTTTCGCTCTAACCGCGCCTCCATGAGGCCCAAGCACTTCTCAAATCCCATTGACTCTTACCTGTGCTTGGATTAATCATCACTTTGAGTAACCCCCGAAATTATTTTACAGGCTGAAAAGCATAATTAAGTGACTAAGTAACTTTCATCTGACCATGGGAAAAATCACACTTGGACAGTCTCACTTTGCTGATTTGTTTGGAAACACCCCACCCATGGGCAAAGCTAACCTTATAAGTAGACAAAGACAGTGACAGCGCACCACAATAATGTAATTCAAGATAGGGTAATTCCAGCAGGCCTGGTGGTACAAGTCTATAATCCCAGTACTAGAGAGGTTGAGATAAGAGGATCACAGGTTCAAGTATAGCCTCTGCAATTTAGCGAGATCTTCAACAACTTAGCAAGACCCTGTTTCAAAATAAAATAAAATAGGGCTGAGGGTGTAGCTCAGAGGTAGAACACCCCTGGGTTCAATCCCCAATACCAAAATAAAAAAAGTAAGTGTTCTTTGCCCTCCAAATATCTCCGTTGCCCAGAAATAAAAATATCTAACAATCTATCGTTAAAGGTCTGCACTTCTCAATTTCTCAGCAACTAGATTTCCTTTTTGCAAAATGCAAATGTTTCTGAATTTTATCAAAAAACCCAGTCATCTTCCCATCCTAAGAATAGGATTTTTGTTTTTTTATCTATAGGTTTTGTTATCTGATGCTTTTGACCTCTCCAGGGAGGTGTCCCTGGGTACACGAAATGATTAATCATCTGAAAAATTGGGCTGGCACCAAAAAACAGAGTAAAAGGCATTTTTAAAATTAAGTCATTTTGAGGTTTTTGCTCAAGACAGATTAAATCTGAATTGTTCTACAGATCCAGTCCTAGAATGTACAAAAGTGCAAATCACAAAATAGATTCAAATAGGGCATTTTTCTGGAGGTTGAATAAAAAACGGCAGCTGTGAGCCCTATAGCCCTACTCAACCTTCTCTTGCAAGTATTCAAAGCAGATGGATGGACCCCACCATCAACCTGGCTGTCGCCTCTAACCACAGAACTAGAGGAAGACGGAGGACGTTCTAGAGTTGCTAGAGGGACAGAGACACACACTCTGCATGCCGTCCTGGGCTCATTGCCAAAGTGCCTCCTTCATGTCAGGGTGGCCCTCTGCAGAGCGGGTGCCCTGGCTCCTCAAGGGTGCACAGAAAGGGTAAGCATCTTTCTAAGGACCACTGCACTTCCTGCCAAATGAGGATGCCAACGAGCTTTCAGGACTGTTGACTTAAATCCCTTCATGCATCATAGAAAGCAAAGAGAAACATGTTTGGGCCTTGAATCCCGGAGGGGAAACAAGCTAGCTTTCCACAGACCTGGATGGAGTTCAACGCTTGGTGAGAAGACAATTGCTTATTAGTCAACTACAGGGCCTGCGATGGGTCAGCCTAAACCTCTCACCTCAGACAGACCACCCAAAGTTCATCCCAGGAGCAGAGCAGACCCAGAACCTCAGGTGCCCTGCAGAGACAACTATGTACCTGCAGGAGCAGTAAAGAGAATCATCTTGAAAATCTCGGTGTGTAGCCGAGCATGGTAGGTGCCCGGCCTGTGTCCCCGTATTCAGGAGGCTGAGACAGGAGGATCACAGGTTCCCAGTAGGCCCAGCAACTTAAAGCAAAGCCCTCTGCAACTTAGTGAGACCCTGTTTCAAAATAAAAGAACATAAAAAGAAGGCTGGGGGTGTAGCTAGGAGGTCGAATGCCCCTGGGTTCAATCCCTAGTACCAATAAATAAACAAACAAACAAACAAATGAATAAATCTCTGTGCATCGCCAGGTATTTTATGAAGGATGTGTGTGTCTATGTTAGTATCTATGTATATACACACAAGGACAGAGACAGGAATATTCCCAAACATGTATTATAAAAAAATGAAACTAGCACTGGGAGAAAGGTCTATATTTAAAAAACAGATCACCAATAAATTTTAAAGCTGAGAAAAATAAAATATGGCGTCCCCCCCCCACCCTAGGAATTAATGAACAGTCTATATACAAAGTACCCACATGCTTCCTCTATTTTCTAAAACAGATATTCTTGGGACTCAAACAGGAGTCAATCAAGAAACTGTATGTTGACAGTGTGGGAAATGTAATGAAGCTAACCTTTCTGTTGATAGCCAATTCCACCCCCATGGAAGAAAGGAAACCATGTTTGGAGGAGGGATGGGGGGGGAGCCCAAGTGCGCTTAATAAGTGCCATTATTGCTAGGAAATCTAAAAGGGTGATAATATGAATCACAAGAGAAGTTCAGTAGGGCAGCTATTTGAAATTTGTTTTTCACACATTTAGTGCAAAAACAACGGTTCTTACAAGAAAGGTCAGTCCACCCACACGCTAATCTCCAATCAAGCGGCACTTGGAGAATCCAAATGTGATTGCAAATCTCTCGCACACCAAGATGAAGGGGTTTTTTTTGTTTTTTTGTTTTTTGTTTTTTGTTTTTTTTTCATTTCAATCTATCTCTGACGACCAGCATTTTATATTCATTATGGTCAGGGGTGGAAGGGGACCCTGAGTACTTGGCTGGTACTGAATTCTATCGCTGCCCTCCTCACATCAGAGGGGAATTAACATATGAACGTTCATACTCACACACACAGCTCTGCTATAGTAACATGAAAGTGTCGGACTTAACCTCACCCAAGTAATGAGATGCCGACGTAAGGCTTCCTCTCCAGCCTCACTCAGTCCCTGAAACCACTGCAGGGGCCGCTCAGCAGGCCCCGGCTTGCCACCGCGTGTGCGGTAATAACCAGGCGCGGTGGGCAGAGTGGAGAGCAAGACGCAATTAGCAGAGGCTGCCCTTGCTTTCGTAAATTTAAATCAGACCCTGAAACTTCCTTTACACCAACACCTAAGATTGTCTCTTAATTTCCTTTTTAAAAATAGCTCAGTTACTCTGTGTGTGTGTGTGTGTGTGTGTGTGTGTGTGTGTATGTGTGTGTGACTAAGAATTGAACCCAGGGGTGGTCTACCACTGAGCCACATCCCCAGCCCTATTTTATTGTTTTGTTGTTGTTGTCTTTGTTGTTTTTGTTTTGGGGTTTGTTTTTGTGGTACTGGGGATTGAACCCAGGGGCATTCTACCTCCGAGCTATACCCCCAGCCCTATTTTATTCTTTATTTTGAAGCAGCGTCTCACTAAGTTGCAGAGAGCCTCATTAAGTAGCTGAGGCTGCCCCCGAACCTACGATCCTCCTGTCTCAGCCTCCTAAGTACTGGGATTACAAGCATGTGCCACAATGCCCGGTATATTTTGAAACAGGGTCTCTAACTTTCTGGGCACTGGCCTTGAACCTGCAATCCTCCTATCTCAGACTCTCAAGTACTGAGATTATGGGCATGCACCACTGCTTCTGGCTCAGTTCTTAATTTTAAATTATCACTGGGTTTGCAAGTTCCTGGATATAATGCCTCTCCCTTCCTCCAGCAGCAACCAATATCCCTGAAACGCATCATATTTATTTCTTTGACTTTCCTTAAGATTTTATTATATAATAATATATAAAAAAATCTGGATGAGTTATGTCTCTTTTTATTGCTGTAATTCAATTCATATAGAATATATGTCATCATATCTGGCTTATTTTGCTACATAGTATGTCTTTAAGGTTGATCCACATTCTTTTTTTTTTTTTTTTGCAGAACTGGGGATTGAACCCAGGGGCATTCTACCTCCAAGCTACACCCCCAGCTCTATTTTTTATTCTTTATTTTGAAACAAGATCTCATTAAGTTGTGGAGGACCTCACTAAGTAGCTGAGGCTGGCTACGAACCTGTGATCCTCCTGTCTCAGCTTCCCAAGTATTAGGATTACAAATGTATGCCATCACGCCCAGCTCCACATTCCTTTGTATATGTGCAGCTTGCTCATTATTATTGTTATATATTATTCCAGTGCTTGAGTATTCCCAATTGACTTACTTATTTAATTGTTGATGGCATTTGGACTCATTTTTAATGTACACACACACATACACACACACACACACACACACACACACACACACACACACACACACTACATATATTTTGGTCCATTTCAGTGTGGTTTGAAAGGGCTTAGATAAGCTGGGTACAGTGGCATGTGCCTGTAATCCCAGTACTTGAGAGGCTAAGACAGGAGGATCTCAGGTTCAAAGTCAGCCTCAGCAACTTAGCAAGATCCTTAGCAACTTAGCAAGACCTTGTTTCAAAATTATAAATAAAAGGGCTGAGGGTGTAGCTTGGAGGTAGAATGTCCCCTGGGTTTGATTCCCAGTTTTAAAAAAAAAAGCCTTAGATATATTCTGGTTTATGTCAGTAAGTGTTTATAGGAACCATATACAAAAGAGAGGAATTGCAGGATTTTAAAATGCATGTGTTTTTCTTACTAGACACCAGCAGAAATTTCCTAAGCCTTCATTTCATAAACACTTGTTGCTTTACCTTTCCAATATCACTTAGGGGATCATCTTGTTTGTTTGTTGGATTATTTGCTGGTCTGGCTGGGGCTCCTTTTCTTTTTAAACAGCATAATTTGAAGCTGGCCATGGTAGCCCATGCTTGTAATCCCAGTACTTGGGAGGCTGAGACAGGAGGATTGCAGGTCTATTGCCAGCCTGTTACTTAATGAGGCCCTCTGCAACTTAGTGAGACCTTGTTTCAAAATAAAGAATAAAAAATTGGACTAGGGTTGGAGCTCAGAGGTAGACTGTCCCTGGGTTCAATCCTCAGTACAGAAAAAAAAAAAAAAAGAAAGAAAGAAAAAGAAAAAAAAGCAGCATAGTTTGAGGGAAAGTCCTCTTTGGGCTTTTTGAACCTCTTATAACCCACAATCTTTGACCCATCCTAAAGGTCATCAAGACTTCCTGAATCTTATCAGCTTACCCTACGAAAGAGCCCTTAATATAGAATTTACTGAAGTCATAGGCTGTGCTGGTTCCAAAGGAGCTATTGGAATTTACAAAATCTGGAGAAAAGTCTGTCCAGAAAAAAGACACTAAATTTATCAAAGATCCGAACAGACCCATCACTAAGATGAGAGAATAACAAAGCAGTTTTGTGTTGTCTGTAAATGAGATTATAGAAACATCAGATCTTAATAATGTATCTGAGAAATTAATCACAAAGAAAAATAAATCTGGGAAAAGTATAGGAAGAGGGAAATTAAATAAGGAAAAAGCTTACTCTTCCTTTATTTCTGTCTCCTCCTACACACATGCTCAAAGGCACACACATACACACACACACACACACACACACACACATATACCACCTCCAGCATTAATTAGTGAGTGACTCCTTCCCCTTGAAAAGCTGACAAGTTTCAGCTGAATATAGTAAAAAAGAGAAAATTGAAAATTATTTGCATATGAGTTAATATTTTTCTAAGAATGTGTTTCTCTCGTGACAGATTTCCATATATAGAGCGCTCTACTCAAAACGCACATTTTCTCCACAATGTTCCTGCTCTCAAAGGCTTTACAAGAAGATCCCAAATATGTTTCCTAAACAACTCTCTCGTTTTCTATTTAGAAAACTGACAGGAAGAATAAATTTTCATATTAAGGCAAAGAAACTTGAGATAGTCTATGGACACCTCTGTAATCCCTGATGAAGTGTTTGATTTACAGGCTTTCAAAATCGGAACTGTGTCTTTCCTTACTGAGATCTATTTAGACATCAGATTTCATCAGAATCAATTTACTCCTTGCTTTGGGGATTATTTACTGTTGTATGTTTTGTCTCTTTGGCGATGTGCTCTAGTTCCTTTGATGTATAGGCCAGATCAATAGTTAACTGGTAGATGAAATGCATTGAATTGATCGCCCTGCTAATGCGAAATCACCAACGAACACCAGGAAGAGATTTTAGGTGATATTCATAGATGATGGGTAAGAGGGTCACAATGATCACATCTATCTAAAGGAGCTTTTTAAAAAATGCAAATGTCCTAAAAAATTCTGATTTTAGAGTATTAACATAGACTGGTTTGTTTGTTTGTTTGTTTGTTTGTTGCAGTACAGGGGATTGAACCCAGGGGCATTCTACCTCCAAGCTACACCCGTAGCCCTATTTTTAATTCTTCATTTTGAAACAGGGTTGTGGAAGGCTTCACTAAGTAGCGGAGGATGGCTTTGAACTTGCGATCCTCCAATCTTAGCCTCCCAAGTACTGGGATTACAAGCGTGCGCCATCATACCTGGCTTAACATATATATATTTAAAAATCACCCTGGTGACTTGAAGCATAACCAAAGTTAAAACATAGTGAAATTAGGAAGAAGAAATCTGAAAAAAAAAAAAGATCAAATGCCAAGAGGACAGATCTCTTAAATTTGTGATATTTCTTAAGGCTATTAATATCAGAGCTAGTATGTCAAATTTACAGTGTGGTATGCCCAGGGTAGTCCTTCTCTCTTCCCTACCCTCCTCCCAGCTACTGTAATCAAGAAATATGATGCTGAGTTTGTCAGTGTGAATCCTATTTCTCTCACAGGGGACATATTTCAGTTAAACTCACTTTGTCCTTTTCCAAGATATGTAGGGATTTATTTCTGGTGGATTATAAACTGCATTCCACTATGCTTTGCTTTATGATAACTTGTTCTATATCCCCGTTCTATCTGAACATTTGTGCTTTTTCAAATATAAAAGAACTGAGGAAACAAACTTGTCAAATGTTATTTTCTTTTAAATCATAATAATTTTGATGTGCTTCTTTCTTTGAAGAAAACTATTATTACCATGCGCTCTGTTAAAAATGGAACAGCTGGGCATGGTGGCACACATCTGTAATCCCAGTTCTTGGGAGGCTGAGACAGGATTGCAGGTTCAAGATCAGCCTCATCAATTTAGTGAGACCCTCAGCAACTTAGTGAGAACATGTTTCAAAATACAATATAAAAAAAGGGTTAGAGTTGTAGCTCAGAGGTAGAATGCCCCGAGTTCAATCCTTAGTAACACACACACACACACACACACACACAATTCAGCGAGGCATGGTGGTGCACACCTATAATTCCAGTACTTGGGAGGCTGAGATAGGAGAATTGCAGATTTGAGACCAGCCTCAGCAAGATGCATATAAAAATTTAGGTAAAAACCTGTGTATTCTAGCAGTCTGCAATTTATAAAATTTACTGGGAAATACATATTGTTACCAAAGGAGGGGGAACTAGATACTAAATTGTATTCTGTTCAAAGCAACTGAGACCCCAGAAATACACTGGGAGGATTTCAAACTAGACCCCAAACAGTGATCCTCATTCCTGTCCACCCAATCCCCGACTACCCAATTGAAGATGGACAAAGACATGCCCAAGGCTAAAGATGCAATAGCGAGAAAAAAGCAAGCCACTAAACTCGAGCTATAAAATAATTCACTATAATTCTGCATTTCACCTTCTCGAATAATAAATATGAATATTTTGACTTTAGAATGGCATAGCTTCTATTAAACTCACAAGAACTAAAATTATGGTCATTCTAAGACACTATAAAGAACAAATCATCAAATGATTGCTACACAACCAAACTAGAACTTTATGATCAAATCCATAAAAATAACAATTACTCATCTGACTGCTAAATGGCAGACACAGTGCAGAATGAGAGAACACAAGAAACTCATTGATAATAGGTCATTAGGAGACAATATCCTTTTCTTGAATGATAACAAAACACAGTTTCCTTCCCACTAAAAACAACAAAACTATTAGTGAGAGCATTACTTGAATGGCCTATTAAAGCCAAGTAACTAATAAGAAACACGAGGTTATTATCCTTGATGATTAAAAATCGCCACCCATTATAAATATATCCAGTAATCCAAAATTGCTTAAAAGGAAATCAGATGTATATATAATTTCCCTAGAATGAAAGCTAATTTCTTTTCCTTTGTTGCCAAAGTACTTTATTCTTTTTTTATTTATTTTTGCCACAAATTTGCTTACAAATAAATGCAATGATCCCCATGTCCACAGTAAACAGTGCCAGTTTAAAGAAGCAAGACTTGCGAATGGGTATACCAGGTAGTTATTCTCACC
This sequence comes from Graphiurus murinus, assembly GCA_004027655.1. Taxonomy (NCBI): domain Eukaryota; kingdom Metazoa; phylum Chordata; class Mammalia; order Rodentia; family Gliridae; genus Graphiurus; species Graphiurus murinus. The sequence goes on from PVLC010001474.1 coordinate 79,416, forward strand.
CCTTCTCTCTGATCTACGCATTAAATATAACTAACCCAAGCCATTATAAGTGAAGTGAAATCCACCCTCAAGACAAAAAATTTGATTCTCAGAATTAGAACATAGACTTCATTTATTCTGGCCTAGTAAGATTTCTTTTTTTTTTTTTTTTTTTTTTTTGCGGTACTGGGGATTGAACTCAGGGGCATTCTACCTCCGAGCTATACCCCCAGCCCTATTTTTTATTCTTTATTTTGAAACCGGGTCTCACTAAGTTGCAGAGTGCCTCACTAGGTAGCTGAGGCTGGCCGCGAACCCGGATCCTCCAGTCTCAGCCTCACGAATGCTGGGATTACAAGCGTGCACCACCACGCCCAGCTTTATTCTGGCCTAGTAAGATTTCTAAGTGCATTGGCCTACTGTGATCAGAAAATTGAGAAAAGTTTAATTTTTTTTTCCAGCTATATTGAGATCGTGTGTGTGTGTGTGTGTGTGTGTGTGTGTGTGTGTGTGTGTGTGTGTTAGCTGCTAGACATCTAGAAATACTAAATCCAGAGTTAACCAAGGGTTAAAATTAGTAGTGGCTTGGGGACCATCTGCCAAACCACAGTATCAAATAGCTTCAGTTTTATTTTTGTTGTTGGTGGTGGTTTTTCTCTTTTCTTTTCCTTTCCTTTTTTGTAGTACTGGGAATTGAACCCACAGACATTCTACCTCCAAGCTATACCCCTCAACCTGATTTTATTTCTTATTTGGGAACAGGGTCTCACTAGGTTGCTGAGAATCTCACTAAATTACCAAGTCTGGCTTTGAATCTGTGATCTTCCTGTCTCAGCCTCCCAAGTACTGGATTTATAAGCGTGAGCTATCATGCTGAGTTCGGCAACTTTAGTTTTAATGACCCATATTCTCGTGCAGGACAGGGAACCAAGCCCACTGTGGGCTTCACAATAGAAGCTAGACTCAGAAGCTAGTTTCTGTGAATGGGGCAGGAAAGAGTGAACTAGGGAACACACACACACACACACACACACACACACACAGAGGCAGAGAGAGATGTACAAACATATCTAATCTCTTCTCTAACTACGGAGAAGGTGGAAAGTCTCCATCAAGATTCCATATTCGTATACCAGTGCTTTTGTAGAACTGGGGCTAGAATTCATACTATTTGTTCAGACTGGCCTCAAATTCTAAAGAGGAAGCTATTCTCCTGCCTCAGTCTCCCTGAGTAGCTGGGACCATAGGTGTGTGCCAGTGTGCTCAGCTTAAAATTATTTTTAAATGATCCTCATCTACAGTAACTGTAGGAACCTGTCAAAAATGAAAGTAAATCCCCATAGGGAAGAACCACTTTCAACCTAGACCTAGGTCTCACCAGCTGTGGATAGTGCCAAAGGCCAGGCACCAAGCCTTTAACACGCCTTAAGAAGTTAAAGTTAGAATTACCTTAGATCTGGCAATTCTACTTCTGGGTATATATCCAAAAGACATCAGAGCAAATTCTCAAAGAGATATTTGCATGCCTATGTTCACAACAGCACTATTCACAATAGCCAAGGCATAGAAGCAACTTAAATGTCCATTAATGGATAAATGGATCAACAAGATATAGCATATAAGTACATGGGAATTTTATCCTACCTTAAAAAGGAAGGGAATCTTAGTGTCACCACACCCAGTTTGAACAGATTTAAAATAGGCCATTTATAATTCCAACAAAATATTAAGATAGCCAGGTATAGTGGGCTACACCTATACATGGGAGGCCCAAACAGGACAATCACAGGTTCAGGCCAACCTCAGCAACTTAACAAGACCCTCAGCAGCATAGCAAGTCCCTGTTTCAAAATAAAAAGAAATAAAAGGGCTGGGATGTAGTTCAGAGGTATAATGACAGTGACCCTCGGTTCAATTTCCAACATAAAAAAAAAAAAAAGATAATCCAAGTCACAGGTTCATAATGATATTTGTAATACATATAACCATTAGATTAGTATGAGACTACTCCTAATAATTAATAAAAAGAAGACAACTTAACAGGAGAGTAGCAAATTATATCAAAAAGATAAAACATTAAATATTCAATAATCACAAAAAATTATCAATCTCATTAAAAATCAAGGAGAGGAGGCTCTGCGTGGTGGCGCACGCTTATAATCCCAGTACTTGAGAGGCTGAGACAGGAGGATCACAAGTTCACTGCCAGCCTCAGCTACTTAATGAGGCCCTTCTCAACTTAGTGAAACCTTGTTTCAAAAATACAGAATAAAAAATAGGTCTGGGGGGTGTAGCTTGGAAGTAGAATGCCCCTGGGTTCAATACCCAGTACTGAAAAAATAAATAAACAAATAAAGATAAAAAATAATCAAGGAGAGAAAAACCAACCAACAAACAAAATGCAGTTAAATTTGATCTAAATTGAAAACATTTTAAATTCTGACAACAGAGTGTTGGGAAAGATATTGAACATCCGGAACTCAAAAATACACTGTGACAGCAGTACATACTTTCTAGAAAGAAAATAATTTTGGCATTATCCCATAAAGTTTAAGAGGGACATGCCAACTTAACATTTCTACTGTGCAAACACAAGAAGTTGGTGTTGGTGTTGGTGACTCTATTTTGCTAATAAAAAAAATATATATATATAGACTAGACAGAACAAAAACTACGAAAGCATCACATAGAGATGATGTTGTGGAAAAAAATATGTCAACTGAGTACCAGGAAGCAAATATGATAATGATCATAGCAGTGTTATTTATAATAGTAAAAATAAATGGAAACAACCCAAATGTCTACCATTTGGAAAACTGGTAAATAAAACAGGGTATGCAAAAACAAAGAAACTCAAGCCTCACTATTCATATTTAACGGAGCAGCTTTGTTCCGGAGTCCTCTGCTCCGGTTAGGTCTCTCTCTAGAGAATAAAGACTGTTATTTCTGGATATTAGCCCTCGGCCCGGTGTATTTATAAATAACTGACCTATTAGAGTCAAACTGTGGTTTTATTTCAGAACTAGAAAATACACTAGGGCTGTATTTATTCTATCATTTCCGCTTTCTCCCATTTGATTTCTCCCTTCTACTCTCCTGACCTCTCAATGCACACACGCTCTTACATGTGTTCCTTGACATCCTCTTCACTTGACCTCCAAAAAATTCAGGTCTCTCAAAATCCTGCTACTTCTCTGTGACAGTAGCTTAATGCCCGTAAGACTCTAACTCCTGCCTGTACACTTAGGACCAAGGAAACCATTTTTCAACACCCAAACAAGAGCATAGGATGATTAAGATACAAATTTTATGTGCTAGTTTATTTTATTTCTAATTATATTCTTAGCAAATGATGTTAATATTTAATAGGAATGACTTTGACACTCAGTGCTTTGCCCAGTAAAATCAGAGGCCTTAACATTTTATTGGCACTAAAGCAGTCAGCTGTGACACAGGATAACGGCAAGGATAAGGAAGATCTGCTCTGTCCCTAAATTAAATGTCTCCTCGGTGACTTGCATGTTCAGGTAGAAATGGCAGTTGCTCCAGGAAGATGACTCCTTCAAAATGAAAAACAATCCACAGAGCATTTGCCACAAATCCAAGGAGACTGTGACACACAGAGAGAGATCAGAATCATTTTAATGGGTGTTGGCAGTATTACGTAACAGACGCACCTGTTTAAACCTATGCTGACCCTATTGCATGTGTATGTGGAATGTGGTTTTAAGTAAACCAAAGCAGATGCAATGCATAGATGTAATCCAGAAAACCCATAAAGCTCGCCCATCCCTGTTGCTATTGGGGAGAAAAGGGTAGAATGACTCACAATGTCTGACAGCACTGCACAATGTTCGTGCTCAGCTGGGCACAGTGAGCCTCTGTGGTCTCCTAGGTCAGCGTTCCCCAGTTGTGATGCCCATTAAGCAAAAGATATATTATAGGTGTTCATTTATTTTCCAACGTGATTTGCATATGATTTTTTCAGCTACATATTTCCTTAGCGCACATAAAAATATGGCTTGAGTAAAATATCTCCTATAGACTATTTCCTATTTGTCTTGCAACTAGACTGCTAGGAGTCGGTGGTCAACTGGGTAGTGCAAGCTAGATGCTGTATGGAAGATAAATTTTCATCCATATAATTTAGTAGATGTAAATAGAAATGAACCTCACGCCAAGTCACTTAGTGAGGTATCCTCACCATCAAAATCATGTGTGCCTATAGATCATGCCCAACTTAGGATGACTAAAGCTTTTCGACTTTACCATGGTGCAAAAGCAACACCTCTGTAATATACTGTGAAAAGTCAAAATGAAAATGGCTCATCCTTTAAGATATCTCATTTAAAACAAAACTGGGGAAATGCACAAATCAAAGACGCTAAGATCAAATACACTACATAGAAGCAGATATGCATATCTGATTACAGTAAGTGGTTAGACGAATTGGAGTTGGACAATTTCACTTCAGGACAGGCAAGTTCTCAAGGGAAAATCTCTGGCCCTCTGTCTTCAAGTCTTGTTGGAGTTAGGTCTGAAGAAAGGTCTTAATGAATCAGAAGAAGTTTATCAAGGGTTTCAGAGAAAAAGAACACTACCGAAGAGACTAAAACATAGGGTAACAGATAAAAGGAGCATGATTACTAAGATAGCCAAGGGGAGAAATTCAGTGCCAAAGATCTTGATGTATCTGAGTCAGTTAAACAAATATATTCGATTAACATATCATCATGTCCTGAGAATCCGTGTCCAGCAGGGCTAAATCATGTTTTTCTAATACTTATCTGTGACTCAGAAAGACTTTACTTGCTCTGAGTTCCTAAGTAGGCCAAACTAGCAGTCTTAAAAACAAAAATAAAACCTATGTTTTGTTTTTTGTTCGCCAGACATGATGGCGAATCCCTGTAATTCCATAATTACAGCACTTGGGAGGCTGAGACAGGAGAATCGAGAATCGTGGGTTCAAGGACAGCTTCAGCAAGTAGTGAGACTCATCATCCTCACAAGACCCTGTTTCAAAATAAAAATAAAATAGTGCTGGGGGTGTAGCTCAGAGGTAGAATGCTCTTGAGCTCAACCCCCAGTAACACACACACACACACACACACACACACACACACACACACACAACCTATGTTAGAAAAATATTTAAGGAGCTGGGCGCGGTGGCGCACGCTTGTAATCCCAGCATTCGGGAGGCTGAGACCAGAGGATCTGGGTTCGAGGCCAGCCTCAGCTACTCAGTGAGGCACTCTGCAACTTAGTGAGACTCGGTTTCAAAATAAAGAATAAAAAATAGGGCTGGGGGTATAGCTCGGAGGTAGAATGCCCCTGAGTTCAATCCCCAGTACCGCAAAAAAAAAAAAAAAAGAAAAAAGAAAAATATTTAAATTTAAGAACACCTCAATCCTACTCGTTTCTTAGTATGGATAGTTTGATCTGTTTGTTTTTGCTCCTTTACCCTAAGCTATTCCTGCAAAAAGGAAAAACTTTTATCATACTAGTTCTCTCAAAATTCTAAAAATTATACATTTCTTTGATACTTCTAGGCTAGTGGGTCTTCAAGGGTGGTCTGGGAAGAGGTCATGAAGTGAACATCTTCTGGTAATCTGCAAGAAATGGAAATTCTCAGGTTCGAACACCTTAGACTCACTCTTTTTTTTTTTTTCATATATACTTTTATTGGTGCATTATAGTCTCACATCATAATGTAAATCAGAGTGATAGGGACATACATTCACACAACACTTGGTTGGCTTTCCCCTTTCTTTTCCATCCTCCTCCCCCCCACTTCCCATGCCCAGTATGGTGTTGAGATTGGCATTGGTATCCTCACATATGTATATGATGTCAACAGAAGTGATTCCTTTGAAGAGCTACTCTTAAATCAGACATTTTGGAAATGAGGCCCAGCAATCCATGTTTGAACAAGATCCTGAAGTGATTCTGCAACACACAGATGAAAACCACTGTTCCCTACCTGTCAGGTAGTAGAGCACACAGACTTACCATGGCCTGCTGACAGAACAGGCATTTCAGCTCACCAGTAGAACTACTACAAAGAAAAGAATGGTTTTGCAGCTGAATCTTGACATTTCTACTGGTCAATAAATACTCCCCGGAATGGGATATTACTACATGCCATGCACTCAGAAATGTCCAGAGTTGTAGGCACTGTCGATTGTAGTGTTTTACAAAATATTTCCTAATATATTGTCAATGATGCCAATAGACTTAATTAGCTCCCAAGGGTCTTGATTCCCTTCCTGAGTCGGAGATCTCTCAATGTCTCATAGAAGGGCCTTTCTGTGTATGAACAGATGTGTATGAACAGCCCCAGGAGGCAAAAGTCTCCTGGAAAGTCTGAAAAAAGGAAGGAAGAAAGGGAGGGAGTAGAAGAAAGGGTGGTGGTGGGTGGGGGAGGCCTGAGATTTCTCTCTTGCACAACAAGCAGACCTTGATGATGGTCTTTCTCCAGGCCCAGTTGACACACCTCAACTGGGCCTGGCCGGGATCTCTCCGTCACTGTCTGCAAATCAATGGTTTTTGAAAGGCCAAGAAAAAAAATAAGCTAACCCCACTAGAAAATAAGATCAACTTCTTTAACAGGCATACTAAGATACTTTTATGCAGTTTAAGCCCAAACCCCATCAAGTCTCTGGCTAATCCTCTACCTGCACTGGCCGGTCCCCTTGGGCTCCCATTGTCCTCTGTAATAAAGACCTTAGTGCCTATCACTAACACCAATTAGCTCGCACCAAACTTCACCACGCAAAGGGGAAAAAAAAAAAGAGAAATCGCTATTTCAGCAGCGGTCATTTAAAAAATGAAAATAATGTGGAACTCCCTCCAAAATTAGCCTACACCGTGATATAAATTGGTTTTCTTTGTGATCGAAAATTGACTCGCAGTTCACTAGTTAGAAAATAGTGGCTTGAAAAGCCGGGGCCTCCGAGCTTTCCGATCCTGCCCGCCTTTCATCCAGTAAACAAACGCATCAGATTTAAAGCTTTCCCATAATTGTTATGCTAACCTTGGAGCGCAACCTCTCCATTTGCATTTGAAGGAGCTAAATATTAGGCAGGAAAGAAAGTGCTCTTTTTGAAAGCCTGAGAAAATGTCCCTGCTCTGGGCTGCTCCGCCATCTGGGCCGCGGCTGGGCGCGCAGCTCCCGCCCCCGCTCCCTGGCATTGGCGCCGAGGCCCAGGCTCCGCGGAGAGCTGTCCTCTAACTGGACAGGAATGCAGAAATGCCCCCACGCCTCCGGAGCACTCGTCCTCACGCTGAGTGGGGAAGCCCAGGACGTGGGAGCCGCCCCGGAGCTGGATGTCCCTGGTTATGCATACCCAAGGCGTCCTGGGCTCTGCAGTGAGTGTCCCAGGGCGCATTCCAAAGGCCAGCTCCTTTAGGGACTCTGCCAGCCGGTCCGAGGTGGAAAGGACCTTCCAGCGCTGCAGGGTGGAGGGCCGCTTGGGAGAGAGTGCTCCTAAGATGGAATTGATCTTTTATAAGCGTTCTGACCTACTTTTAACTTGATCTTGTTGAGTACCCAAATACAACGCGTCTGCTCAAAGCTAATCATATAAGCACGGTAGGCGCATTTATCTTGGAGTCGTAAAAAAAATAAAAACACCCAGCCCCCGGTCATTATAAAAAAAGAGCAAAAAGGCAGGGCGTGGTGGGGCATGCCTGTCATCCCAGGACTTGGGAGGCCGAGACAGGAGGATCATCGCAGGTTAGAGCCCAGCCTCGATAATTTAGCGAGGACCTCAGAAACTTAGTGAGACATTATTTCAAAACAAAAAAATAATTTTAAAAAAGGGGGGAGCTAGGGGTGAACCTCAGAGATAGAAAGCCCCTGGGTTTAATCTTCAGTAAAAGATAAAGAGAGGAGAGAGAGAAAGAGAGAGAGAGAGAGAGAGAGAGAGAGAGAGAGAGAGAGAGAGAGAGACCCCAACCTCCCATTAGCCTATTGTGGAGGAATCAAGAAAACCCTTGTAGCCCTCTACCTTTTCACACAACCTGAACACAAAGCATGTCTATAGTGAGCCTCAGAAAGAAAAATCATTCCCGGGAGATGTCGAGGGCATCATAAACCGGAGAACGGGGCTGGAGGGGATCAGATGCTGCTGGAGTTGAAGAATATAATGATTTTCTTTCACCCTGCTTCTCATTTTAATCTCATTTCTCATGTAATTCAAAGGTACTTTGATTTTTAAATTATTTTCCTGTTGTCAGAATTAGCATTTCCCACTAGTCCTAGGAGACATTCCAGAGGAGAAGGGTATTTTTATTTTCCCTTCCCCCCACTCCCCCTTGACTTGACAAAGCCTGCTCATGCATCGCTGGACTGTATTACAAAGTTCGGGGATTTTTTCCCTCTCCTCAAAAGGAAGATCATTGGGGCTGCAAGTAACCCTGGTAGCTGCTAGGAGATGGAATTCTTTAGACTGAAACTGCATGTTGCACAAATAGCCAGCAAAAAGAGGAATGCCAGGCCGCACAGGAGTCCTGCACAGGGGACAAAAAGGTACGCGAGTGACCCCCAAAACCGGATGGACCTAAAACATGAAGTTCAGTGTTTTTCCTAATCAGAAACATCAGTCTCGGAAATGCACCAGTTGCCATTTAATCTATTTTAAGTGACTGTAAGTTTTGTTCACTTGTGGGTTTTTTTGTTTGTTTGTTTTTTAAGAGTCAGAACTTAAAAAAAAAAAAAATACCCAAACTGGGATCTGGAGATATAGCTCAGCAGTAGAACTCTTGCCTGGCAGACGTGGACTCCAGTTGTAACTTCTCACACCTAACAACCTTGGTGGCCCAAAGCAAGATACAGTACTCAGCCTTTCTACACCCCAGCATTTTCTCCTGTAAATTGGGTGTGTCTTGCCCAACAGAAGGCTGAACTGAATAAGCACAGTGCCTTGCAGATAGTAACCCCTCCATAAACCGCTGCTAGATGCCTTATCCTCTTCACCACTGTTTTCTTTGTCTTTTCTCTCTGAAGACTCTAAAAGAAACTTTTAAATATATGTGTGTGTGTATTCCACAAAGCAATTAAAGGGGCACTCAAAAATGTTGGTGGCCGGATTCTCTGCTGGTCACCAGAGATGAACAGTGAGAAGACTGCCATGGAGTTGCTCTCCCAGAATTTATGTTCTTCAGGGAGATAGGCAACAAATCAGGAATATATTAAACATGATTGCTGTGGAGAGAAATACATTCCATCAAGACATAAACCAGGGGACTGGGAAAGGAGAGTGATTGGAGTAGCTGTAAAAGAGCTGTTAAAGACTGAGAGAACAGGACACCTCTCCACGGGAGTGAGCCAGGCAGGCAAGCAGAGGCAGGAGAGACCGGCTGGACCAGGCCTTGTAAGGTTCCGAACTTCCTGGTTTTTGCAGAGCCAGGAGAGACCCTGAGGACATTTCAAGCAAGGGGAAGACATGATCTGACTTATGATTTAGAAAGGTCACTCTGGCTCCTATAAGGGCCCTCAACCTAGCGGCACATTGGAATCACCCGGGAAGCTTTTAAAAGCCACCCCCACCCCGCATGCATGGAGTACAGGCATTGGATTTTTTTTTTTTTTTTTTTTGCTGTTGTTGTGTTGTTTTAATTTCTGAGGACGTCTAATTTATGGTCACGATTGAAAATCACTAATTTGCAAGCTCTCTCCATTGTCCAAGTAAGGGAGCTAGAAGCTTCTATCAGAGTGGTAGACATGAAGGTGTCCATGAAAGTGATATAACCATGGAGGTTGTGTCTTGGCGGTAGAAGCAAATTAACCTGCTAAATGGATTGGAAATGATGGGGGGTGGATGGGGAGAGAAAGGCAGGTATTAGGAATGGACCGCTGCCTTGGGACAAACACATAGAGAGATACTTGTGTCCAGTGCTTTAAAATGAACAAAAACCCAATAGCATGACTCCTGGATCCTAGAAGCCAGCCCCCATGGTGTCTAGTGAAATATGGCTGCTTCTTCCTGGAGAAAGGGCTATTGGTTGTGAAGTCTAATGTGGCCCCCAAAAGTTCAAGATAAAACCGCTAATGCAGTTCTAGCCAACTGCCTTAAGATTGAAAAACCACACTCCCATCAATAGGCGTATGATGCAGAAATTTATGTTAGAAATATAAAAACTGGGCTGGGCTTCTGGTCTGTTGTGCTTGTATACCTGGCTTTCCTGATGACAAAAGGTAAAATTGCCTTGCAAAACCATTTTTGAACACATGCCTTTTCTTACAACACCATGGAAATTTATTTCTAACAGCGGCACACACCTATAGTGCCAGTACTTGGGAGGCTGAGACAAGAGGATCACAGGTTGGAGGCCAGCATGCTATAACTTAGTGAGACCTTGTTCCGAAATTAAATATAGAATAGGTCTGGGCCTGAAGCCCAGAGGTAGAATGCCCCTGGGTCCAATCCCCAGTACCAAACATGCGCGTGCGCGCGCGCGCACACACACACACACACACACACACACACACAGATTCGCTATAAGAAATGGGTAATTGCTGGAGGTAAAGAGAAAATACATTGTGTTGTCTGGGAGACATTTTAAAGAATGTTGCCTAGCTGGAAGATACAATACAATAAAATGTGAAGATTAAAAAAACTGGGGCAAAATTGAAAGAATATAGAAACAGCATTTTAAATCTGAAAGGCCCTTGAAGCTCATCTTGGTAAGAAGTCTGGGGTCCAGATAGGTGAGTGACTTGTCAGTGCCACATAGCAGAGCTGCGCCAGAACCAGAAATGCAGTCTACAGTAAACACTGGCTCAAAGGTCATCTCTGCAGAGACAGACATTTCCAAATCCTACTATATTCGTCCACCCAAATTTTTTGCCTCATATAGCAGGATATTTACATGACTGCTGGTGGCCCGTTAAGAGTTAACATCATAAAAATAATGGCTAACAGTTATTGAATACCTGCTGTTGCTACCAGCCTGGTGTTTTACATACATTAATACTAATTCATAATGATCATCCCATGATGAAGACACTAATTATTATGCCAGTTTTGCAAATCAGAAAACTAAAATTGTAAAAGTTTTAGCTATTCACATGCATATGTGCTAGGGGTCAAAGTTCACAGTCACTTCAACATATCATCTGCCCTCCCAACCATTATTTAATTATTTTATTTGTGTGTGTGTGTGTGTGTGTGTGTGTGTGTGTGTGTGTGTTACTGGGAATTAAACTCAGGGGCATTCTGCCTTTGAGCTACACCCTAGCCCTATTTTGTTTTTTATTTTGAAACACAGTCTCACTAAGTTGCAGAGGGCCTCACTAAGATGCTGAGGCTGGTGGAGAACCTGTAATCCTCCTGCCTCAATCTCCCAAGGACTGAGATTACAGGCCTGGGCCCCAACATCCATCTCAGTCATTTTTCCCTTACCTGGAAACCATCTCTCGATAATGCAAATTCCTCAAATCGCCAATTGTTACAAGTAAGAACTAAGATCTAAATTAGTAAAATAATACCCATTCATAAACCAAGTATTACTTTTGTCAGTGTGTGGTAGTGGGGGTTGAACCCAGGGGCATTGTTCCTCTGAGCTACACCCCCAATCCTTATTTTTATTCTTTATTTTGAAACAGGGTCTCATTAAGTTGCAGAGGCCCTCACTAAGTAGCCGAGGCTGGCCGTGAACCTGAGATCCTCCTCTCTCAGCCTCCCAAGTACTGGGATTATAGGCTAAGTACTGGCATTATAGGCTAAGTACTGGGATTATAGGTGTGCGCCAGCATGCCTGACTCAAGTCTAGAATATTTATTGGAGTGTGTCATGTCCTTTGCATTGGCCGTCACCTGTCATCCCCAATGCCTTTGCACAAGACTCTCCCTGCTGGGCACACCCAGACTACCTCATCCACCTGGCACTTGCTATCCACCTTCAAGGCAACTCTCTTACCAATATGTCTTTTTTATAGCATTTTTTACAATGCATTATACTTACTAATCTAAACATCTTCTACTACATTATGTTGTGATTATTAAATGCCATGAGCTGCTTACGGAGAGCATTTTTTTCTCCATACCATCTAGCACAGAACTCAGTAGGTGCTCAATAAATGTATTGGGCTTGAATAACTTAGTGGTATAAATTCGGTCTAGATGAGGTAACCAATCTGGTCTAATGAGCTATTCTTCATTGCCTACCTCCATTAACAGGTATCCTCCTAGATATAAAGACAGGCGATTTCTGATTTCAGATATAGGTGTGTCTTCCTGATTTATGACAAGAGGGGCAGCTCCCTGTTTTCTGCTTTATGCAACTCTAAGGCCTGTATGCTTTTTCAAGTACATACTTTGTTGATCTGTTTCAATCTTCCTCCTCTTCTGTTCTTCCTCTGAGCCTGCCTGCCCTTTTCAAAAGTGAAAACAGAACAAAACATCTCTGCAATAATATGGTGTATATTATCACATTAGCTACAGTTATCATAAAAGTAGCTACATAATCAGATTAGACTTTGCCTCATAACCATAGAAATAATGGTGCTTTTGCAAGAATTTTGTAGAACCAAATGGAAACTCACTAATGCAATAGGAAGTTATCAAATAGAATATAATTCAGCAGTCCCAAACTGCCAGTGTCTCAGTAGGTAAAATGAGAAAAAAAAAATCTGTTGTATGGTAATACAACTCTAAACAGAGACTAGTGCTTATTATTCTTGTAAAAATGCTCAGCATATGTTCTTTTTCTGCCTGTATAATCATTTCTTGTTTTGTTTTATTTCCACTTGGATGGTTTTGTGGAAATTACATTTTAATACCAGAAGAAAATATAAGTGGCCAGGGGGTTATGGAATAGAAGAAATTATCCAAGGTTTTAAAATATGGATTCATACTTTCAAAACTGCCGAAGGAGTTGCAGAAAGACTTCTGTAAATGTAATAATACATATAACGAAATATCAGTGCCTCAGGTATTGTGGCTTTCTACTTGTGTGCACAAACTAATAACCAGGAAATTACATAGCATGTCAAATCGCCAGGCCTCGAGTTCCACTCAAACTTTTACCTCAATTTCCATCCAAAACAATGAATGAATATGCAAGCTCTAAGGAGCTGCAAGTTTTGCCTTTACCAAGTAACTGCTTCATCACAGCCGTAATAGCAAATTCCAACAAAACACTAAGTGGCTTTTCTGCTTCATAAAAAAAATTAAACTCTTGCTACAATTCAAAGGAGGGATGAAGAGTTTCTTTTCTTTCTCCAAAATATTCTCTGATTATCCAGGATTTTTTTTTTTTTTTTTTTTTGCTTTGTTATTGTTTTTGCTGTACTGGTATTGACTTGTTGTTGTATTTGGTACTGGGGATAAACCCAAGTGAGTTCTACCTTTGAGCTACACCTCCCAGATCCCCACCCTTTTTTATTTGGAAACAGGTTCTCTGGCTAAGTTGCTGAGGGCCTTGCTAAGCTGCTGAAGCTGGCCTCAAACCTGCAATCCTCCTGTCTCAACCTCCCAAGTATTGGGGTTATAGGTGTGTGCCACTATGCTACGTTGAATATCCAGGATGAAGGAAAGAGGGACTAAATAAAAGGACATGTGGTCCAAAGACATTTTCTATACTATTCTTGTATATATGCGTGAGTATATATATTACTATATACTACACATGTCAGCTATATCTATACATATAATATTACATGTTATATTAGAAATATATACTACTATATTAAATATAATAAATGCATTGATATTTGTAATAACAATAAACTTATTATCTGTTCCAATTATTCATTTTAAAAGGATGTTTACATATTGGTATATTGTGAACATATAAATATTAGATATACTATATTATCTATACTATATCTATACTATATTATATTTGTAATTATATACATATATTTATAAAGGATAATTCATGCATAATGGACAACTGGTGGTTTCCCATACAGGGAACCATGAAAAAGAAGTTTGCTTAAATTATCTCTTCAGTGGCCTCTTCTACTGAGGTTTTTAGACTTCTCCTTCTGACCTGAATTTCCAGTCTATGGGAAAACATGCATCGACATTTATAATCCGTAACAACGCACTCATTTCGACCACTTGATCTTTCTGCCTAGCTCAACATTGTGATCAGCGGGCTCCGCTGAATTCCCGGCCAGCCCAAGTATCTCTAAGTCTCCTTCTGAGGATCTGATCTGGGCTCATGGCTGTAGCCCTGGGTCCCCGGGTGGCTCCACTCTTCCTCCCCCAAACCTGTAAGAGCAGCAGGAAAGAAGGATGCGGCTTGGAAACAGAAAACCAGATTTAATGATCGATCGCTTTTAAAATTCTGCTATTCCAAACATTTTTACTACATTACTCTAAATGGCAGGAAAGACACTGGTGGTGGTGGTGGCGGGGCGCTTGGAGAATCTAGGGAGAAATTGGCGCCAATTTAGAATGGGGACAGCTGTTATTATTATAGGTGTTATTATAGAATGGGGACAGGTGGTGCTAATTCAAAATTACATATCTAGGGGAAAAAAATCATTTTGGTCTGGTTTGAGGACAAAACTAAAGGGTAAACAAACTCGGCAGGAAGCATCTTTGTATATGCAGAAGGGAGAGAAAAAAAAACACTTTTCTGCCCTTCAGAACAACCCCTCTATCCTAGCAGGTAGGAAGTAATCAAGATTTCATAAACGTCCCCGATGTCTCCAACAGCGTCCTGACTGTCCAAGTTCTTCTCCTTTGCCGTGACTTACCCTTGTTTCTATCATGTCAGTGGATTTCTGTCCAGGTTTGGACTCCCTGCCTTCCTTTACCTACATGTTGGAAAATATCATTTCAGAGGTCACTGTAACCTACACAGGCCAGACCTTAAAAAGACCCGAAAGTGGGGGGTGGAGGCGGAGTAGGACAACTCATTCAGGTTACGTAACCCTGAAGTACCCTGATTTGATTAAGACTGGAGATTGTCATGAAAAACCTCCATTTAATAACACTGGGATTTTACATCTCAACCCCAGAATTTTGAATGTTCTGCATTAGTCAAAAACACTTAAGGTTGCGCTGGGCAAGTCATGAAATCAAAGGCTTCATTTTTATTTCTTTCTGTATTTTATACAGTATGAAGTCCTTATGTATAGACATCAGTCTTTGAAAAGGCTTGCCTTTTTCAAAGCCTCAGCACACAGGCTCTGCGGTCATATAGCTTTGGTTTGACCTCTGGCCCATGCATTTTCAAGGAGCAAGACCTAGGCATTTTATTCAAACTCTCTACACTTCAGTTTCCTCATCTGGAAAAGAGGGATAAATAGTAACAATAATAATAGCCCTATAGGCTTATAATGAATATTAAATGAGAAAATATGTGTGATATACTTGGTATAGTAACCAGGGCATAAAGTAGTAAATGTTGATTATTATAAGACACTAAATAAGGCAGGTGTGGTGGCACATGCCTGTAACCTCAGTACTTGGGAGGCTGAGACAGGAGGATCAGAGGTTCAAGGCCAGTCTCAGCAACTTGACAAGATCCTGTTGCAAAATAAAAAATAAAGCCGGGCGTGGTGGCGTACGCTTGTAATCCCAGCATTCGGGAGGCTGAGACCAGAGGATCCAGGTTCGCGGTCAGCCTCAGCTACCTAGTGAGACACTCCGCAACTTAGTGAGACTCGGTTTCAAAATAAAGAATAAAAAAATAGGGCTGGGGATGTAGCTCGGAGGTAGAATGCCCCTGAGTTCAATCCCCAGTACCACAAAAATAAATAAATAAATAAATAAATAAATAAATAAATAAATAAATAAATAAATATAGGGTGGGAAATATAGCTCAGAGATAGAATGTCCTTGGGTTCAATGCCCAGTGCCCCCCTCCCCACACACACAGGACACTAAATAATGTATTGCTAGTAATAACAATTACTATTGCTAGTTAACCATAAATATATTATTAGGGAATCTATTTTGCTAAAATGTATAGTAATCCATATTATTTTAGCTATTGCAAAGGATATGTTTTATGTAATAATTCCAATGAGGCAATCTACAGATACCAAAGAACTTCATGAAGTCACACGCTGCTCTAATGATTTCCCATCATTTCTCTTGTGTCTGCTCCATTGTAAAAAAATCTTGTCTATGGTCATATGTCAGCTCTAAACCTGGGTTTTCTTGGTCCTCAGAATCTTTATTCATGG
Organism: Graphiurus murinus; assembly: GCA_004027655.1. Taxonomy (NCBI): domain Eukaryota; kingdom Metazoa; phylum Chordata; class Mammalia; order Rodentia; family Gliridae; genus Graphiurus; species Graphiurus murinus. Next base: position 95,547 of record PVLC010001474.1, read on the forward strand.
TGGTTTATAATAGACCCAGGCTTCGGAGACAGAGGAAATAGAGCTCTTTGCTTTTTAAAACTGAGAAGTGTATTTCTCTGCTTCTAAAGGGAGATGGGGCCAAGTACAGCAGGACTCAGGTGCTGCGGCAGGATCATGGATGTGCTTCCCCTTGGAGAGGACAATCTGGCATGAGAAAGAGAGCACAGAACACACCAGGAAAGTGCCCTAGAATGACGAGCTCTCCGCACGACCTGTCCTTGGGAGACCGCCAAAGGAAGGAAGAGAAACTGAGGGCATCTTATGCAAAACTTGGAGTAGGGGATAGAAAGGGCCACGCTGTTAGAGACTGGACACTTCAACTGAATAGACTCTCAGAGTTGAGACAGACTGTGATGAAAAAGAACAGCTATTCATTGCACCATGAAGCCGGTTCTAAGAAGTGAATGAGTAAGGACATGAGTAGGGTTTTGGTCCTAAATTGGGACACCTGGCGATTCCTGTACAATGATTTTTTTTTTTTTTGTACTGGAGATTGAACTCAGAGTCATTCTACCTCTGAGTTACACTCCCAGCCCTTTTTATTTTTTTAAGTTAAGCTAAGTTGCTAAGGGACTCACTAAACTGCTGAGGCTAAACTTGAACCTGTGATCCTCCTATCCCATGTACTGGGATTATAGCCATGCACCTCCACACCAGGCTTCCTGTATGACAGCTTTAATCATATATCTTTGATCTTCTATTGCTCTTAGAAGATCCTTATCCAGTGACTAATTTGCTTTGGCTCTGTTGAAAGATGGTAATGGTGATTACTGAACCATAATGCTGGGACTTCTGCATGGCATCAAATGTTCTCCTCATATCCACACGTTGTTTTTTTTTTTTAATTTTTCCTCCTCACCTGAAGAAGTGTGTCATCAATTGAGAGTCCTCCTTTTCTTCACCCCTCTGACTACCTTAATGATATATTCGGACATGGTGGCACATGCCTGTAATCCTAGTACTTAGGAGGCTATAGCAGGAGGATCTCAGGTTTGAGACCTGCCTCAGCAACTTAGCAAGACCCTGTTTCAAAATAAAAAAAATAATAAAATAAATAAAAGATTGCTGGGAATCTAGCTTGAAGGTAGAATGCCCCTGGGTTCAGCATCCAGTACTTAAAAAAAAATAAATCAAACTCATGCCAATAATGTCAGGTTCCAGTTGACTCTACACTTTGCAATATTTTATTAAGAACTGTGGCTAACCGGGTGTGGTAGGGCACGCTTGTAATCCCAGTACTTGGGAGGCTGAGACAGGAGGATCCGGGTTTACTGCCAGTCTCAGCTACTTAGTGAGGCCCTCTGCAACTTAGTGAGACCCTGTTTCCAAATAAAGAATAAAAAATAGGGCTGGGGAGGGGGGGAGGTAATGGCTCGGATGTAGAATACCCTGGGTTCAATCCCCAGTACCGCAAAAAAAAAAAAAAAAAAAGAACTGTGGCTCTCTATTGAAGGGATTCCCAAGACCACAAGGTTCTTTGTTTGAAGAAGGGAGAACAAGAGACTTTGTGCCGTCGGTGGACAGAGGGGAGTGGCGGAGGACACGTGAGCTCCCGCAGCCTTCCCCACCTCACCTCCAGCACCACACTTTCCCCTGGCAAAGGAAATTCTATCGCTACGATCCTATTCTTGTCTCTTAACACATCATGTGGAAAATGTGTGGAAATAACGCCGAGGACTTCGCACAGCCGGCGGCACAGCTACTTCCGCGGCTCCTGTGAGTTTGGAGAACGAGCCTCCCTAAACCTCCAAGCCAGCTTTCCTGTTTTGTGAGAACCACTGTGAAACGGTCCCCGTGCCTCTGCAGATGCAGGAATCCTCCAAATTCTCAGCAGCTCTCCTGAAAGGTTTTAGAGAAGTGTGCTTAGGGTTTGGGGCCTATTTTAACGACGGATGGTGAGTCCAGTGGTAGACTCCGGCAAATGAACATGATCCCAGCATTGCCCTGGCCTTTTAGACAAAGCAGTAGCCAGTTCCACTGAGCGAGCCGTGTGCCAGGTTTACCTCAATACCAGTATTGGAGTTTTCTAGTGAGAGTCACAGTGCTTTTCCTCCTGTCTTTCCTCACTGGCCTCGGGTATGTCAAAGTGAAAACTAGGACATCAGCCAGGCCTGGTGGTGCACGACTGTAATCCAAGTACTTGGGAGGCTAAGATGGGAGGATTGCAGGTTCAAGACCAACCTCAGTAACATAACTAGACTCTCAGCAATTTAGCAAGACCTTGTCTCAAAATAAAAAATAAGCCGGGCACGGGGGTGCACACCTGTAATCCCAGTACTTGGGAGCTGAGACAAGAGGATCACAGGTTTGAGACTGGTGCCAGCAACTTGGCAATACCCTCAGCAACTGAATGAGACCCTGTTTCAAGAGAAAAAAAGAGCTGGAGGTGTAGCCCAGAGGGAGAATGCCCCAGGATTCAATCCCCAGCACCACAAAAATGAATGAATGAATATAAAAAGAGGTTGGGGCATAGCTTGGAGTAGAACACCCCTGAGTTCAATCTTCAGCACCACAAAAACAAAAGAAACAAAAACAGAACAACAACTTAGGATGTGAAATCTAGTTGTCCATGGAGGAAAAAAGACTGGGGCCATAATACAGTCAAACAGATCCTCACAGCAACTACCTTCCCATAAGTAAGAAAGGGAAACTGTCACTGCAGAAAAAAGGATCACCAGAAATCACTATCCTTTTCTCATTCAACAAACACTTACTGAGCATATACTATGATTGAGGCACACCCTGGGAGGTATAAATACAATCATAATCATGACACACTTTTTTTAGGATAAAAACTTTTGAACCCAGGGGCATTCTACCTCTGAGCTACACCCCAGCTCTATTTTTTTTTTTTTTATTCTTTATTTTGAAACAAGGTCTTACTAAGTTGCAGAGCGCCTCACTAAGTGGCTGAGACTGGCGGAGAACCCAGATTCTCCTGTCTCAGCCTCCCAAGTACTAGGAACACAAGCGTGAGCCACCAAGCCTGGCTAAAAACTTCATGTTTATCAATGACTAGCATATACCATATTTTACATACATTATTCCAATTCATACTTAAAGTAACTTCTTTTTTTTTTTTATTGTACTAGGGATTAAACCTAGGGATCTTCAACCTCCTAGCTACACCCCCCGCCCTATTTTATTTTTTAATTTGAGGAAGGGTCTCACTAACATGCTGAAGTTGGCCTCGAACCGCAATCCTCCTACATCAGCCTGCCAAATACTGGGATTACAGTTGTGCACCATCATGCCATCTTACAATAGCAGTTTTTTTTTTTAACTTGGAAATATTATCCCTGTTTGACAAATTAAAAAACAAAACAAAAACCGAGGGTCACAGAATTTACATAACTTGCTCAAAGAAGATTCCATAGCTGTTAAATAGACATGAAACTCTCTGAGCCCATGATATAATGTGGATAAATAGAAGTCAAGGAAATAGACATAAGTAAAATAAAAAGAGAAAAAACAAAAATGTTTTAGAATTTCAGAAAAAAAAAAAAGAACATGATCCACAGATAAACAAGCCTATTCTCACCTGCAAACTGACACAGAATAAAATCATCTCAGAAATATGTTGAAACATAGTGTTTTATTTACTTAGGTTAAAAGTTTAAGGAAGCCAGGCAGCTTATAATCCCAGTACTTGGGAGGCTAAGTCAGGAGGATTGCGGATTTGTGGCTAGCCTCAACTACTTAATGAGGCCCTCCACAACTTAGTGAGACCCTGTTTCAAAATAAAGAATAAAAAAATAGGGTTGGGGGTATAGCTCAAAGGTATAAAGTCCCTGGGTTCAATCCCCACTACGGCAAAAAAAAAAAAAAAGTTTAAGGAAAAGATTTTTCACATTTTTATGAATGGATAATGCCCCAAACACCCTGTCAGCATCAATAGGGACTCAGTGGGACCCAGTTGGTAGGGGCTGTCTTTACCACTAGGTAGTTTTCTGGTATCAGGAGCCTCTTCTGGAAAACAATGGTCTACAAATATAAGGTATAGACATTCATTTCCCATTCTAAATGAAACTATTATTCATAACTAGATTTTGACCTATTTATCAGCCCTATAAAAATATGCATGTAATAGGAACATATCAAAATAAAATCACTTTTTCCATATCCCATAGCAAATCTTAATTATCATGCTTTTGTTTTTGTTTTTGTTTTTTAACCCAGGGACATTCTACTCAACAAATTAATATGTTTTCTGTGTGTTTGTATGTATGGTACTAGGGATTGAACCCAAGGGCATTCTACATCCAAGCTATACCCCAGCCCTTTTTTAAAAATTTTGTTTTGAAACAGATTCACACTAGTGGCTGAGAACGTCATTAGTTGCTGAGGCTGGTCTTGAACCTGTCTCAGCTGCCCAAGTCCTGGGATTATAGGTATGTGCCACCACGCCAGGCTGGATTAACAGTCTAATGGCATTATTGGGAGGTGTTAGAAACTGTAGAAGGTGGGGCCTAGTTGGAGGAAGTAGGTCACTGGGGGTGTGACTTCCAAGGGTATACCATATCCCAGGTCTTTTCCTTTCTCTCCCCTACTCTCCTGCTTCCTGCCTGTCAGGAGCTGAGCAACTCTCCTCCTTCTCCGCGTCCTTCTCTCTTGATGTTCTGCCTCACCTCGGGCCCAGAGCAATGGAGCTAGCCAACCAGGTTTAGGAAAGAAACCCTTCCTATTGTAAGTTGTTTCTCTCAAGATAACTGTCACAGTGACCAAAATCTGATGAACACAACTTTAAATCCTGCCCCCCCCCACCCTGTGTCTAAGCTAGATAACCACGTAGAGGAAACGACACAAATTAATGGATCCACATCTACACATAGGAGTGGTTTATTATTTCAGCAGTAGGTCCAGAAAGCAGATTCAAAAATAATCTTTTAAGCAAAGCTTAGTTCATCTGGGTAAAACAAATTAAACAATAAGCCTTCCAAACAAGCGTCTGAAATATCAGTATCAACACAGTTCCCAGGAGAAGCAACTAGGTAGGAAAAGCATAGGTCTATTTATCTTCATCCGGAAATAAGGATAACCAACCGGATACAGAAAGTCTCATAGTCTTAAAACATTCTTTTATATAACTTCTCTTAATCACAAGAAGTCAAAAGTGACAAAAATATTGACTGCATGTCATAACCGTGAACATTACACAGAGAAGTAATTATGAAAATTTAATACTGTTTAAAACATAGACGCATCCATACTATGCACATGAAAAATTTATGGAGGGTCATTTCCACGCCAGTCTCATTCCTGCCCCGCGATGCTTTGGGAATACATTTGTGCTCTCAAGATATTGAGCATCTGAATCATCATTTTTCCTGATGCTGTGTGTTGGGTTTATAAATGTGTTAGCAAGCTGCCACATTCTTAACACAGATAATGAAAATGGTGGTGTCTATGCAAAGCTGCAGGAAAAAAAAGACAAAAATAGGGAAGGGGGGAGCACTCACAGCAAACTGTCTTTCTCATTCTTTCTTCCTTGAGCTACATACAGTATTCTTTTTGTAAGGGTTACTAGAATCCTGTTCCTGGTTATCTAATCCTGGGCTTTGGTAAAATTCACGATAGAGAGAGAACCTTAGTTTGTAATAGTAAGATACATGAGGACCCTATTCAGCACTTATGTCAATAACTGGGCAGTCTCTATCTATGTACAGTCTCACATGCAGCAAATAACATAAAACTCAATTTGGGAGGGAACATATCTGAGGTGCAGTGATATTGTGTGGAAAATGGAATACAGACGCAATTTCCCCTGAATACTGCTCATTAGTGCTTCCCGAAAGGGTGACCTCTGATGAGACACTTAGCACGTGGGAAATATAAAATACAACATGAATTTATTGGGTTGTTCAAATCTCTCTAATACTCCATAGCTTTTAATAATTCATGATCTCAATCATCTACTCTACAAGTTTGTTACTCTCCTTACTATCTCGTTATCATGAAATAAATGCAAAATTGTAAACCAAACATGCAAAAATAGTTTGTTGTTTTTTTTTCTTTACTTCATGGAAAATATTTTATTTAAAGTATTTCTGTTGTCTTAAGAATCCAAAAGTCAATAAAAATAACCGAAATAGCCTTGTGTTTCTTTTCTTTCTTTTTTTTTTTTTTTTTTTTTTTTTTTGGTATTGGAGATTGAACCCAGGAGCATTCTATGGAGCTACACTCCATTCTTTAAATGCTCTTTTTTTTACTTTGAAACAAAGTCTCACTAAGTTGCTGAGAGTCTTGCTAAATTGCTGAGGCTGGCCTTGAACCTGTGATTCTCCTTTCTCAGCCTCCAAAATACTGGGATTATAGGCATGCACCACCACTCCTGGCTAGCACATGCAACTTTCTAACTTCTGCATCTCAATTTACCCATCTTTAAAACAGGAGTAATGACATTGCCCTACACTGGCAGAGTAATAAAAATTTAATAGACCTTTTACACCTCTGCTTTGTAATCTTCATATATAAATATGAAGTAATCTTATCTATCTCTTAGATGAGCTGATATCAACTACAGAAAGTTAAATAAAATAACAATAAGTGAACAATGGAATAAAACAGCAGTTGAAATTTGTTGTCTTACTATTTACATTGGCAAGTAAGGATAAAATAAGCATGAAGGAGAAACAAACAAACACTCTGATTAGATTGTCACAAAAATTCCAACCTAGAAGTAATATATAATAATAACAACATAGTTCCCAGTTTTGCCAACTTCTAAGAAAAAAAAAAAAAAGACAATAACAACTCAGATTTAGCATGTTAGCTAAAAATCAAGTAATACCTCTTAAAAGAAAATGCCCTAACCTACTTCTAAAAATCGTAATGCAATTCTGATAATTGGCCAGTGGTATCATTTGTAGCTACTTAATAGGACAGCATTATCAAGACTAAAAATGTCAAAAAGCTCATACTGACATTGTAAAATGGTCAAGTGACTCTTCTGCAAGGATAGCTTACTCTTGACTCGGACACACAGTTTTTGCAGAGAGCAAGAAAGCCTCCACGACAGGTCTAAAACATTGGCAGAAGAAGAATGGTGTCTGGATCTCACCACCTCTGCTGAATGTTCCATTTCTTGCACGTTGACTCTGAACAAACCTGAAGTCTCTTAGCCCCAGCATAAGTAACTGAGTTTTCACAAGCTGATCTGCAAACTCCAATCTGAAGCTCATCCCAATACAGGACAGATAAACTAATCCTTTGGGTTGGCATGCTCCCGTACAAGTTTTAGTGCTTCATAAGCTTTCATTTATCCTCTTCAAAGCAAGGGAGTATCTTATTCACCTCCATTTTCCTTATACTGATGCAAGCATACAAAAAACACCAACTATTATCATTATTTAGCTAATAACAATTGGTTCCAAAGTAGATCTCTAATTTGTTGATCTTGTTATAAACCAGGTTTGCCTCAAGATTTTTTAATAGATAAAGTTATCTGTATTTACCATATACAACATTGTGCCTTGAAGTATATATACTTGTGAAATCTAGCTAGTTAATAGATGCACTTTTTATGGGCAGAACACTTAACATTTACTCTCTCTGCATTTTTAAAGAAGATATTTCATTACTTACCACAGTTACATCCAGTGTAGATCTCTTGAATAATTCCTCCTAAAGAGCTGTGAATATCCTTTGGCCAATTTGCTCCTGTCCCCTCCCCACTACTGACCACCCCAGCCTCTGGTAAACTTCCATTGAATTCTTCTCCTTGATAAAGTTTTTTAGATTCTACAGATGAACAAGATCATGCAGTATTTGTCTTTCTGTGTCTAGCTGACTTCACGTAACTTCAGATTCATCCATGTTTTTGAAAATGACAGGATTTCCTTCTTTTTACAGCAAAATAGTATTCCATTGTGTAAGTATTCCCCGTTTTCCTTATCTGGTAATCATCCAATGGACACTTAGATTGATTCCATATCTTGGTTATTGTAAATAGTGCTGCTATAAACTTGAGAGTGGAGATACCTCTTCAACATACTGATTTCTAGTAGTAGGATTGCTGGATTGTGTGGTAGTTCTATTTTTAATGTGTTGAGGAACCTCCACACTGTTTTCTATGCTCCTTATAAGGTGTACTAATGGACATTCCCACCAATGGTGTGCTAGTGTGCCCTTTTCTCCATATCCATGCCAATACTTATTATCATTTGTCTTTTTGGTAATAGCCATTCTACCAAGGGTGAGGTGATATCTTATTGTGGTCTTCATTTACTTTTCCCTGGTGATTAGTGATGCTGAATGCTTTTTTCACTTACATTTTAGCCATTTGTATAGCTTCTTTTGAAAAATGTCTATTTGGATCTGTTGCCCATTTTTTTAACTGGGTTGTTTTTATGCTATTGAGTTTGTTGAGTTCCTTATATATCCTAGATACTGATTCTTTTGTCAGATGGATACTTTGCAAGTGTTTTCTCTCCTTCTATTGACTGCATCTTCACTCTGTTGACTCTCCTGTGTTGTGCTATGCTGTGCTGAAGCCTTTCAGTTTGACGTAATCCCCTGTGCCTATTTTTTACTTTTTCTTTTTTTGCCTGTGTTTTTGTGAATACACTCAAGACCAGTGTCATGGGGCTTTCTCCTCATATTTTCTTCTAGTAGTTTCATAGTTTGGAGTCTTACATTGAATTTTTTAATCCATTTTGAGTTAACTTTTGGGTGTGGTGAGAATAAGGACCTAGTTTCATTCTGCTGCATGTGGAGACTCAGTTTTCCCAGCAACATGTATTAAAGATATGGTCCTTTCCATAAGCCATTGTAGTCAGTTGGTGATAATGCAAGTTTGAATTCCGGTCCATCTGCCAGGCGCTGCAGTGCTTGTCTGACCCTGGGGAACAGCCTGGAGTTAGGGGCTGTGAGGATCTGCCCTGTGCTGCGCTTCCCTGTGGCAGACCCAGTATTGGGGTCCAAGGTGAAGTCTTTTAATTTATTCTTTTTGCTTTATTTTTCTTGTGCCTTCTTTAAAAAAAAAAAAAAAAAAAAAAAAACAGGGGTAAAGGTTCATCTGTAGTTTTTCTATAGTTCCATAATTCTTTCACTAGCTTCAAAAGTTGTCCAAACCCCTGCAGTTTTCTTCTTCCACTGGGACTTAGCAACCCAAGCAAGGGTATTGAAGCCTATGAGTGTTTTCAACCCAGCAAAGACCCGAGGTCACATTTCCAGGGTTCTTGACCATGCACTGAGCACCCAGGATGCTCAGCCAGAGTGAGGAAAAGAGAGAAATAATGGTGATTGACACAGTGCATTTCCCAATAGAATAGTTTCAGAGTTTTCCTATTATGATCAAAACATTTTCTTCCCCCTAACAACCCCATCTCTTAGTTTCTTGTCCTTTGAAATCAGAAACACTACTGTTCCTGTATCACATAAGTCATTTAAGTACTTTATGAATCATTAACCCTCAGGTGCCCTTAAAAATAACTCTTATTATCTTCCAGCACAAAAGCCTGTTTCTGAATCTAGGGGAGGAGCAGTAAGTTAAAATTAGTTTTGAAAGTATTTCTCTGTTGTCATCATCAAAAATTATTTGATTGCTGTGTGGAACTATGCTGAGAAATACATGCTGAGAAACACACACACACACACACACACACACACACACACATATATATTTGGTACCCCAGGGACATTCTACCTCTGAGCTACACCCCCAACCCTTTTTATTTCTTATTTTAAAACTGAGTCTCATTTTTTTGCTGAAGGTCTTGCTAAATTGCTACGACTGTCCTCAAATCTGCAATCTTTCTATCTCAGCCTCTCAAGTACTGGAATTACAGGTGTGCACCACCATGCCTAGCAAATATTTTTAAGATCATATGTAAACTATAGACGATCAACACGACCAAAGACCCAGTAGTCCTCACAGGCTCAGAAGGCAGCAAGTGCACAGAGTCACCTCCAGGAGATCGGGGTTTCAAACACAAGTAGCAAATTCCCTAAGCCTCATTCCCTTACGCACCTACCTCCAGGGACTGTTGCGAAGAACAGCGTTGAGATGGTGCAGGTGAGCTTAATTTATAAATGCTAAAACTTGAGCCAGTTGTAGTGACGCCTGCTTGTAATCCCAGTACTTGGGAGGCTGAGACAGGAAGATCTCAGGTTCGCAGCCTGCCTCAGGAACTTGTGAAGTCCTCTGCAACTCAGTGAGACCCAGTTTCAAAGTAAAGAATAAAATAGAGCGGAGGGTGTAGCTCAGAGGTAGAATGCCCCTGGGTTCCATCCCAAATACCACAAAGATAAACAAGTAAATAAATACTGAAACTCACTCAGGCGAGCTTTTTATAGCTTCTCTTACATACATATTTACACTGAAAAGGAGAGAGAAATGGGAAGAAGTATTAAAAATAAAAAGTAGAGAAAAAATAGTATAGGTATACCAACAAACTTCTGTAAGATTTCCTTTGATTGTAGCTCTGTAGCAGTATAGTCTACTGTCAAACAAACATTTCTCCCAGGAAGTTTCTAAGCCCAAACCTAAAACCTTCATCCCGAAATAATATCCCAAATATCATAATCAATTTAATTTTGATCACTAACCTTTATGGTCCTACAATAAGCCAAAAATTCTAACTTGAATTAACATTAGCAATGATGGGCAGACACAGGGTTGGTGTGTGAGGTCCAAGAGTTGAAAACCCTCAGTTGGTAACTTTGCCATGATAGACAGCTTCCGTTGCCCCATGTCATCCAAATTACTTTCCTCAAAGACCGCCACCCCTCTTGGCTTTAATACCTAATAGTCAGTGCATCTGTCCTACAGCTTCCTTGGGGACTAGGTCTAGTTCAGTGCTCCACATGTCGCCCAGGACACAGAGGATGTCCATTCAACTGAGAAGGCATCAGCCCCTTCTTTACAAGGGAGAGGGAAAACTATGACCAGAGACTTCAGTGTCAAGTTTATTTTCTCAGGAATGAAGGTGTCGGAGGGGACCACTAGGTTTTCTAAAGCAAGTTCACAAGTGTTAAAGCTTTGGCCTTATGAACAATCTGTCTTTTGACTTTTTATTATTTTTTTTTTTTTTCTCAAAGGTGTTCTGGAAAGTGGAGCCTGCGGGAGCATATTAAAGTGAGTCATAAGGAGGTGGAGGGCCTCCCACCAGGGGCCTGGCATTTAGAGACAAATAGGCTGTGAGAAGGTTACTGGAATGACGCCTCGCTGGCCAAGTTCTCTTTCAGCAGAGTTGCAATGTGAAATAAAACACAACACAATGGCCATGAAGGATTATTTGGACGGCTAAATAGGACAGGCGACAGACCCTCCTGGCCGGGTTTTTCCCATCGCAGATTAATAAGAGAGGCAATTATCTAATAAAAAAAATGTACCGTTAATTGATACCAGTTAAGTACTACTACCATTAGTACTCTTAGCGCTGAAGAGATTTGTTTCATCCTCCACGGCTGAGAAACGTTGACATCGTTCCTGGATTCTGTCTTATCCCCAATTCTAATCCGCTAGACATGGGACAGGAACAAGAGCCACCTCGTGTGTCAGGACACTCGGCGAGGGGAACGACGTGCGCGGTAGAAGCTTCTAACATAGCACAGGGAACAGTGCAGCGTGATGGCTACGGGATTATTTTCTTCTTCATCTTTCTCCCCCTTCTCTGTAGGGGTTATGTTGTTTTTATTGTTGTTGTTGTTTTCTCATTCTGTGGCCCAATGTGTTATTCCTAAAGGATGTGTTCTTTCGGGTTTCCTAATGGAATTGCTCTAAATAACATTTTGGTCCTGTAAGGTCACCCAGAGTGCTATACCTTTCCTCTAATGAGTCTGGGCCAGAGCAGGCATTTCCCAGAATTGAGATGGTAATGAAGTCATTAGTTCCTTGCCACTTGAAACCCTGGCTAGAAAGCAGAATTCTATGGGTAAAGCCGGAGTGGGCTTTTTTTTTTTTTTTTTTTTTTCTTTCTATCTCACACCCAGCTGAGCGGTAACACCTGTTACATTTTCCCAGGAGCTTGAGCCATAAGACCATTTCCAATCTATTTGCTCTTCTTCTTGCGCAGGACACTGACAAAGGCAGGGGTCCCTGTTTTCTAAGGCCCTGCTAATTGAAAATCTCTGGCTGGTGCACATGTGAACTGAAACCCACAAGAGTTCCAAATCAAGCCCCAATGATTATTTCCTCCTCTTTTTCAAAAATAGCCTTTATGATGCAGGTTATACAAGATTAATTTGTTCGAGGAAAAAATAGTCATTGAACCCTTGCCCCCAATAAACTTTTACTTTCCATGCACAGTTAAAAAAAAAAAAAAAGAAGAACAAGGAGAAGAAAGAAAGGAGAGGGGAAAATAATAAACCCCAGAGATCAGCTAACCCTATACAAGCCCTATGTCTGTGAGAAATGAAGAATGGGGGAGGGCAGCAGTAAAGTACATTTGCTTTTGCTGTATGTTTTTTAAAATCTTCCCTATTTATTAATTTTGAACACGGAACCAGGAACAAACTTGATTCGATTATTGAGCACATGTAAAGCGATGACCATGACAACTGTCAAGGTTAAGACAAAAATCCCTTCTGAAAAATTGAGTAATTAAAAGAGGAAGAACTTTCCTACAGAATCCTTGAAAGAAAAAAAAAATGCATTCACCCATGGAAAAGATGGACATTTCTAGCCCTAGTAACTATCTGTCAGGAAAAAACAATCTGAAAAACAAAGCTTAAATGGCATTTGACAGAAAAAGAGAAATTAGAAATGATGTTGATGAGCTCGGTGAGGTGGCGCATGCCTGTAATCCCAGTACTTGGAAGCCTGAGACAGGAGGATCGCAGGTTCGAGGCCAGCCACAACAATATAGCAAGATTCTTAGCAACCTAGGGAGACCCTGTTTCAAAACAAAAAATAAAAAGGGCTGTGGATTTAGTTCAAAGATAGAACACCCCTGGACCAATCTCCAGTACCACACAAAAAAAAAAAAAAGGAAGGAGAAAGAAAGAAAAAAAATGAAGTTTATGTAAACACTTCCACATATTCCTCTGGAAGCTAGAACAACTAAGAGTTTGTGTCTTGTGTCTTTGAGACCTCAAGTCATAACAGTCGGTTACGAGACTCCTCCTTCTGGCCCCACTAAAGACATTCTTCATCTATCTCCTCAGACAGACCTTTGCTTTTGAGTTTTACACTGTCTCTCATTGGAATTTGTTGTTTTGCTGATTTGGGATTCTGTTGCTGTTGATTTAGTTATGTTGTCTGTGGTCACTGTCATTGCTTAAGCTGGGTACCTTGGAATGTCTCATTTTTATTGTAGAGTTTTCATTATCTGTATTCCTCCTAGTCTAACAACTGTACAGTTATAAAGGGTGTGCATTGATCAGTAGAAGAGGCATCATTTCATTGCAAGATATAAAAATAACTGTTTAAGTAAATGTCTAATGAATTAATGTTATATCCTACATCTTGAGTTGTTTTAGTTCAATTTTGAAATTGTATATAGTTCCAAATCCAACATTGAAAAGAGCTGAGATGCTCAGAACCTTCAGTACTTATTCAAGTAGTTTCTAAACCAGAGACAAGTTCATTAAAAATAGGTTTGCATAGCCAGGTAGGTGTGGTGGCACACACCTGTAATCCTAGTACTTGGCAGGTTGAAATAGGAAGATAGCAGGTTCCAGGATAGCCTCAGCAATTCATGAGACCTTCAGCAACTTAGCAAGACTTATTTTCAAAAAAAAAAAGTGGGCCTGGGGATATAGTATTCTTATACTTTAAGAATGCTCCTGGTAGTGGGATGTGGTGGCACATGCTTATAATCTCAGTATTTGGGTGGGTGAGACAGGTTCAAGACCAGCTTCAGCAACTTAGGGAGGCCCTCAGAAACTTAGCAAGACCCTGTTCCAAAATAAAAAATAAAATAGGCCTGAGGGTGTAACTCAGTGGTAGAATGCCTCTGGGTTCAATCCCTAGTACCAAAAAAAAAAAAAAAAAGGATGGTCTTTGGTTGAAAAGAGTTTCAGAATATATTACCAAGTGGAAAGTTAACTTTAAAAATGACCTGTATAAAAACTGTCATTTTTTGTAAGTCAAAAATGGTCAAATACTTGTGATTTTATATTTTAACTTAAAGCTATGTAAGATAATATTACGTTCTGATTTTGTTATTGTTTCATATATGTTCTGCAAACTTAGTTTAACTTAGTTAACCCCAAGAGGTGGATTATGGATAAATTTTAATTCATTTCTTCTTTTGGCTTACCTATTTTTTACTTTTTCTGGAATAGATCTTCAACTTCCCCCTAGAACTTCAGGCTAAAGCTGAAATGCTTGAGAAAATGTTAGCCCTTCTCTTTTGGCAGATCTTAGTCTCCACCCCAATTCACAGTCAACTTGTACTATACAGGCTCCCCCACTCCCCCGTACTTCATCAATTCATTTTTTTTATTCTTAAAATATGATTTATTGAGATGTAATTCACACACCATATGTTTTATCCATTCAGAGTATACAGTTCAGTGGTTTTCAGTATATTCAAAGTTTTACAACCATTACTACATTGAAACCAGTAGTGACAATTCTAACTTCATAGAGTTTGGCATTGCATAAACTCTAAGGTCAAACAGTTTGACAACTTAAGAATCAGATTGGATTCATGAACAAATCTACAATTGACCTTGATTTCTTTTTCTTTTTCCCTCTGAAGTCTACCGGAAATATAGCATGTCACAGTTTTATCCAAAGAGTCCTATGTGCCTGTCTACTAGTCTGGAAATTAAAGATAGGACAAGTCACACAAAACAAAAGCTTTCAATAGACTGAATCAAAATTTCTAGGAAAATATAATTCCAGCCATACCCTCCTGTCTGTTAAGAAGGATCGAAACATGGATTCTACTAGGCATACTTTCTCCTGTTTCCAGAAGTTTGGATTATTTCTAGAATCTTCCACTTCCTCTCCACTGTCTGCTCCTTTTGATCCCCTGCTGTTAACGAGTGATTTTCTGAGTTTGAATTGATCGCAGTCAATCCCTACTTTTTGTCCTTCCTCCTCCCTTTGGTTAGTGATGTCCGAGACAGACAAACTATGTCATCGCCATAGGGTCTTGTGTTCTAATTTGTCAGATGTGAAGTTCCTTCCTCGACCCATTTCCTATTTGAATGTGTGAGCCGTGAATTCTATATTCATAATCTCCCTCAGGGCTCAGAATTGATTTTAAAAGAAACCACTAGATTTTGTAGGCTGGCCATGTTCATGTACATTATAATTATGGAAAACTGAGCAAAAACAACCTCAACCTCTGAACCATTCAGGGAGGCAGCAAGAAGCATGGGGAGGAAGAGTCACCGGTGAGTAAAGGGGGGCCAGGTTCCCTAACAACCTCAGTGTGACTCTGAACATGTCACTTAATCTCTTTGGGCCGTTAAGTGTCATCATCTGTAACATAAAAGATTTTCAAGAGACAGAACACAGGTCTCTCTATTTGTACTTTTGTTTGACTCTCACTACATTAATCCATAGATCTGCTCTCAGTTCCTGCCTGGCTCTGCTTGCAGCATTGATTTTCTGCAGTGAGCAATGGCCAGGACCCACCAGACCTGAGATTCCCACACAGCTTGTGGGCTCATGAACTCTTAAACTGCCTGGGCACAGAGATTCCCTTTGTATTTCTTGTCTCTACCCTAATGGTTCTTGTTGAAGGCCTTGAGGGAATTCTGCTCCTGACAGATCATCTTTGGGGGTACAGGTAACCCAATCAACTTCTCCTGAGAAACAACACATAGATCTGAGCTCACCATGTCCATGGGCCCAATACCATACTCAGGAATTTCCCAGACTCTTGGTGTTCCCTAAATTCCCACCCAAATTGAACCTCTTACAGAACAGAAATGCACATGGACTAAGAATGTTGTCCAGAGCCCAAAGGGGAAAGTTCTGTTTCAGGTAATAAAAGCAAAAAGACACGGTGATCTTCAAATTCTCCTGGAGAAAAATCAAAATGTTCTTTATTAGTTGCTATAGTGCCTAGGAAAACCTCTTTCCTCTCTCTCTCTCTTTTTAAAATAAGGGCTTTCCTTTCCTTACACAGCCTTTTTAATACAAGTGAAAAATTCCAAATTCCTCATTTGTTTAGCTTGAAAATCCCCTACACATTCCCACAAACGACTTCCTTTTCTCTCCTTTTAGCAAGACTCCCCTCTCTTTAATGAAGAGAAGTTCAGAGGGGTTTTTCCCATGAATAGATGGCAGGCACCTGGGAGTTATGAATTTTAAAGTGATCATTTTCTTTCAGCCATGCCGGACAATGGGCATCTCCTTTTGACTCACTTTCACAGCTTTGAGAGGCTCTCAGATCAGCCACATTCCAATCGCACTGGAGTCAGATCAGAGCCGGGCTGGACCGCATCAAGGTCTCGCACAGAAAGACAAGGAGCAGATGGCCGGCACGGAGCTCTCCTCCCCCTTTCAGCCGCAAAGGCAGGCGATGTGGGAAAGCGTTCCCGGCATTGCCTATTGATCCTTGAATAGAACCACTGCATGCCACCAGCCTGTAGGTATGAACCTCTGTTAACAGATGGTGAGATCATTAGGAGCAATTAATTCCTTTAATGTATCAGTGGGAACATGTTGGAAAGGATGATGCCAGCACCGTCCTTGAATAGTGAACGTCTCGCTCCTGGGGAGGCAAGCAGGAGCTACCTTGGGGGGCGCTGGGAATGTCTTCCCAGGCTGAAGCTGGGTCCCAGGCCCAGGACAGGAGCTGGGAACTGACGGACTCTCACTGCCGCAGAACCGAGCTGTGGTTTTCATTAACTAATCGTGAATCCTCCCTTTCCTCTGTGATTAATGCCAGATTTATAAACAAGAACCATCCACAAACAGAGAGATCAACAAAAACAATGACCCATCAGCAAGTCCAAGAGGCATGGGGAATTGTTTCATAAAAAAAAAAAAAAAAAAAAAAAAATCAGCAGTGTCAGGTCGGGGTTCACTTTTGCTACACACATGTATAGTCATGACAGTTCTAAATTTAAAAATGAATGTTTCTCTCAGCAAAGATAGAGCTGTAAAAAGATGCACATCTCTGTGCTGGAGTCTGCAAATCAAGTGTTTGGAGACATTCGAAATGGGTAGTTTTAAAAGAGGGTATTCTTTTCCATTATGAATTCGTATACAGAGAGCATTTGAGCAAATGATACATGTAGCAAATTATTTCCTCTTGTATAAACTGGTAAATTTTTTTTTAAATTTCAGTGACAATATGAAAATCGCTATCAGTGGCTAACTGGCAAAACTCGGCAACTTGTTATTCAGCAATCACTCTGAGTACTGATCAATGTGATAAGAATGTCATTTTTACATGTCTCTCTACTTTTGTTTTTATAATATTTAGTAGTGGGAGTGCTTTGCTTTCACAGGGAAAAGAAAAATCTTATGACACAGTATGGATCACTGAGTAGCCCTTAGATCTTTTTAAGAAGACAGAACATACAGAAATAGGAAGTACAGGCAACTATTCACTTAATTCATATTTAAATGACACTTTTTGCTTGTAATTAAGACACTCAAGTAGTGTCTCTGTGCATGGAATTTACATAACTGTACAATAGCTTGCCTAAATGAACAGCAAATGGTAGTTAACCTTGAAGTGTATTATCTTAATTGAATAAATCTGGCTTTAATTCAATAAATTAAAAACATAGAAATAATATTGCAAAAGGCTTAAAAACAGACTTTCCATCCCCCATTAAGTATGGCATGGGCTTGTTTATAGCTGTGTTGGAATGCTAAGACATTTTCCAGTATGGTTTGAGAGCTCCAAAAGCATCCTGGTACACATTGGCTGTTTTTCCATCATCGTTTCCAAAGGAAGTCAATGTCATTTTCTGGAAACCATTGATGAGAATATCTGAACACTCAATCAAAACACATTCAGCCAACAGATTTGAGATGGTAGCTCCTGTGGGCTTCCAATTGACATGGTTTGTTTGGTCTTCCTTTTATTTTATTTTTTAAAATCAGTTCTAAATTTGCAATTCTGCATCATGAGTGTCATATGAGGGAGCAAGTTGTAAGTCGAGGGAAATTGTTTCTTTTACATAGACAGTCCCATTCTCCATCACTTTCCATTTAAATCAGATTCACATGGATCTTAAATCCCTCCAGTATAAGGGAGTAGACAAAAGATGCTGGATTCTTTCCCTCCCAAAGGTGGTTGCGTTCATCAGCTCCATCGCATTTCCGTGATTATACAGTTAAGGAGAAGAAATCATGCAATATGTTTTTATTTGCATGAAATAAGTTAATGAGGTATCATCACCTGTGCCTTGTGTCAGTTTGCTAGGGAAGGAAGCAGGATGACACAGGTGTTCTACGAGCACCGGGGAAGATTTCATACATTAATTTAAAAACTCTAAACCTGAAGTCGTTTATCAGAATCCAGCAGTGCATATTGCTAAGGACCAACTCTCGCATAAATGCACACACCCACACACGCAAATAAAAATCATTGTGGTGAAGAAATTCTTGGTTTCTTGGCTAGCAAGGAAAAAAAAAAAAAACCCCAAAAAAAAAAAAAAAAGGGCTGTAATTCATTCTTTCCTCGTTCTCACAGTGTTCACTATTGTACCATCTGCAATATACAATGTACATGCTCAGCCATAACCCGTACGGCTGGAAAAGAAGCATTCACACTGTGAATTACCATTTTTCCCAGCATCTAGCTCTAGTCAAAGACAGCACAATAATAAACTAGAAGCTCCTTTGTCTGTTAAACATTGTTCTTCATTACTACATGAAAAGCAAATTGTCTTTGTATAGAGGAAGAGTGGCACATGGCCCTGGGAGAGGGGGGAAGGGATCTTGCCTTTTTCCCTGACCACCTCACAGCCAGAGATCCCTCATCCATCCTCCTTCGCTGGCCCACCCAACTACACCATGGGAATCATTTTATCTGCAGGCATGTTGAGACATCGAGGAGGCATCCTCTGGTCAGTTGTGTGAGGTGCTAGATTAGAGACGCGCTGGGTACTTTACGCTGAATATCCTGAAGCTTACAACCACAATGATATTATATATGTATATATATATATTATATATATATATGATATTATATATATATATATATATTTTAATCACTTTCTGTGTGTCCCTTTCTACCATTTGGGACAAGTGAAGCTCATCAGAGACATTCTTCCCCTCTCCCCCTGGGACTAAATATACTCAGCAAGTTATTGTATGTTGACAAGTAAGCAAGCCAATAACCATGATGTTTGAAGCAGCAGGTATATATAAAAATATAAATAGATAGCCATACCACACGTAGTAACATTTGCCGTGAAAGTCCAGAAAATGTATAGATCATAGCAGAGCTACTCATTCAAAGAAAGAGTCATTGTAATTAAAATCAGTCACTTATAAGAAACTAATGACTGAAATGTTTTTCTTTTCCCTTTTGGATGTAATAAATTTCAAGAAATCCGCAACACACACACAAAAAAAGTTGCTTAAAAAAAAAAAAAAACTTTGCTAAGTTAAAAAATCATGATGAGTATCTCTCCATTTTCAGGCCAATGACCAAACTCCAGTCCTTATTTCAAGTCTCAGAACTACTTGTTAGTGACAGCTGGTTTGACCTCCAGTGGGTCATTTCCATAATATGTTGCTAGAGGTCTGCCAGGGACAGGTTCTCTGCTAGACATGGAATGAACAGCCAAGTCAAGTCTGTTATCTTTGCTGGACAGGGACTAGCTGAATGAAATGCATCATCTGAAGTATCAGTCCAATAGTATTTCCATTCGTGTGCTTATTTCAGTTTGTTTAAAAAGTTGAAATCTTATCAGAGGCTGGAAAAAGTCACAGTAAGGGTGGGGGATATCCAAAGACAAACTCTGGACATAAAACAGTTCTTCCCATATTGTTGGAGTTTGTAGTGTAATTTTGGATTCCTTGCTTACATAGGGGAACAATACTTGGCTCACTGAGTTGTCATGAAGCTTTCAAAACATCCCATGTAAAAGATAACTACAATAGTTGTCCATTTACAGTAGGTTCATGATAAATGCTAGCTGCCTTTTCAGATACAGACTTGCATTTAATTTTAATTTAGGGAAAAAAAATTGCCAAGGAGTATGTTTGCATCTGTTCTCTTCTTACAAGAGAAACAACTTTTATTTCTTTTTAATGCACCATATATGAGAAATTATTAATGTGTGTGAAGGTAATCACAATAATCCCTCTCAACTCTGAAAGGCTGATATTCTAGAACATTCCCTAATGTCTAAACTTTATACGCTCAACTCAGAAATCAAGTCCCTTAGAGCTCACGACTATATTATTCTACTTTTTAATTTTATTTATTTGAAGAGAAGGTCTCACTAAGTTGCCCAGGCTGTCCTCAGATTTGTGATCCTCCTGCCTCAGCCTCCCTAATAGCTGGCCTTACAGGTGTGCACCACTGCATCCACCACAATTATATTCTATCTAAAGAGAAGCCTGCCTCTGTACCTTTATCATACACCACGTGACTTAGGCCCGTATGTTAGCTTCCCATAGCTGTGACAAAATTACTGAGAAAAACAACATAAAGGACGGAATATTTATTTTGGTTCATGGTTTCAGTCCATGGTCTCTTGGCCCCATCGCTTTGGGACTTTGGTGAGGTAGAACATCACAGGAGAGAGCAGAGGTGCTCAGCTCATGGCAAAGAGAGACAGAGCCAAGGACGGCTGGGGGGAGAGGAAGTATCTTCAGGGACATGCTCCCAGTGACCCACTGGCCCCCACTGGGCCTCACCTCCCAAAGTTTCTACCATCTTGGTCCCTGTAGCATCATCACCTGTGGACCAAGGCTTCAATACATGAGCCTTTGGGGGCAGTCTCAGATTCAAAACATCACAACCAGCTTTGACTCAGGCTCATCCGTGTCAACAAGGTTCTGATGTCACCAGGAGATGGAGAGGGATGGCGTCAGTCCGGGCCTTTGAGAAAGTGGTAAAAACACATGAGAAACATCCATCCTCAGCCCCAAGTTCAGGACTTTCCAGACAAAGGGACAATTTGCGGATCTCATGACCTGTTCTCCAACACAAACTATTTGATCATGTGTCTTAATTCTGTGGACACGTAGAAAGATAACTAATGGCTTCTCTTTTTTGATAGCACTGTATTTCCTGGAAAGGGTACATGCTGGTTTCCAAATTGTTGTGACAAATATATTTTATTCTTTTAATTTTCAGCTTGAATGCCCCTTCTTAATTTAGAGTGACAACATTTGTTCCTCAACTCATATAACAAAGCATTTATTAACAGCCCTGATAGTTGTGCTTTTTCTCACATGCAGGGAAACATGTTTAACTTCCTGATTAAAGGTCCTCACAGTAAGATACTCTCTTTTCAATATCTTTTCTCCCTCCCTTTCTGCCGGCTCTTTCTCTGTTGTTTCAAACAAGTGCAGGTCACCTTGGAGAAGTCATTCTCAACCAGGGACATTTGGCAATGCTAGAGTCACTCTAAGTTATCATGTTGGGTGGAAGAGTGACTGGTTTCTAGGGGTCGAGTCCAGGGAAGCTAATGAACATCCTACAATGCCCAGAGCAGCCCCAATGCCGGCCCTTCAGTAAGAATTATCCAGCCTCAAATGTAAGTAAATCGGTAATTCCAAGGTTGAGAAACTCTGGTCTAAAAGGAAAAACCAAACCAAACAAAAATATTCCGTGTGTGTGTGTGTGTGTGTGTGTGTGTGTGTATGTGTGTGTGTGTGTACATATACATATATACATATATGTGTATATATATGTATATATATATATATATTAGTTTATGTGTAATGAGTCCCTATACACTCTTTCCTTCATTGTACTTTTTCAAAACATCTTTTTTTACATCCATTTCCTTTTCCTCCTTAATCTTCTGCAGATGATTTTCCTTCCAAAGAAGTTACTGCAACTTGTCTCTCAAGAGTCACCAACCATGTTCTTTCTTGAATCTAATAATTGGATGAATACTTTCTTGGCCTTAGCTTGTGTGTGTGTGTGTGTGTGTGTGTGTGTGTGTGTGTGTGTGTGTGTGTTACTGGGGATTGAACCCCCACCCAAGGGTGTTCTACATCTGAGCTACACCCCCAGCCCATTTTAAAATTTTTAATTGTGAAACAGGGTCTCACTAAATTCCTGAGGCTGGCCTCAAACCTGTGATTCTCCTGTCTCATCCTCCCAAGCACTGGGATTACAGGTGTGTGCCACCATGTCTATCTCCCATTGTTACCTTATTTTGACATCTCCACTGATTCACAGTGTTTACTACTTCTTCCTTGTCATTCTTCGTCTCTTGACACCTGGACACCACCCTCTTCCAGCCTTCACCATCACCATCACTAATGTCATTGACCATCACAATTGCTTCTGTCTTACACCTCACTTCACCCTGGTCTCTATTTACCTCTGCTCCCAACAAAAAACTTTTTCATGCCTGTACTACCCAAAGTAAAAAAAAAAATGGTATTGTATCTTTCTATCCCCTTAACTTGCTTCTTTTTATAGAATTCATTACTATACAATATTATCTTTTGGGGTATGTGTGGTACTAGGGATTGAACCCAGGGGCATTCTAACTCTGAGCTACACTCCAGCCCTATTTTATTTTTTATTTTGAAAGAGGATCTTGCTAAGTTGTAGAAGATCCAGCTAAGTTGTTGAGGCTGTCCACAAACATGCAATTCTCCTGTCTCAGCCTCCCAATAACTGAAATAACAGGCACATGCCACCATGCCTAGTTCAAACAATATTATCTATTTATTCTTAATTTGCTTGTTGTCTCTCCTACCCTCCAACCTGCTCCCTCTTTCCTCAAAATGTAGGCTTTCCCATAGCACAATGACAATGCCCATTTTGCTCGCTGCTATGGTAATAGCAACTGTTGTACTTTGTGGCTACACAAGCATATTTGTAGAATGAGCAATAGAATAGACGAATGAGGTCCCAGTTGACATTCTTGCTGCTATAGTCCAAGACAACCAACCACACAATGTAGAGGAAGGAAGATTCATTTGCTCACAGAGTTTTCAAGCTCTTGGAGTTTAGTCTATGTCACCTGGGTCTTTGAAGCTCAGGACATGGAAGCAGGAAGCAGAGAGAGGGAGAGAGCAAGGCTCCGCTCTCACGTCACAGAGGCTGGAAGCAAGGGAGCCAAGCAAAGGGATTCAAAGACAAAGGCACAATCCCTAAGGCCACACCAACAGGGACCCACTTTCTCCATCTACACCCCCCCCACCTAGGTTACCACCCAGTAAGTCCATTACAATGGATTTCTCTACTGATGAGATTACAACCCTCCTGACTTAGTTATATCAACCCTAATCCTTAATTCATGAGCTCTTTAGGGGATATCCTATATCTAACCATTACAAGTGAATAAGTGAATGAATGACTATCTTTAAAGTCCTTTCTAGCTGTAGGCACTGTGCTTAGCATAGGATCCCTCCAATACTGGCCCTATCTGTCTTCTTTAAACCTATTTGTCTCCCAAGATGCTGCCCTAAAACTCCTGTTTCCATGACTACTTTTTCATCTGTTCTGATGCCTCCTCTTCCTCCCCTGCTGCTTGGCTGGCCCAGGATCCCCCCATGATGGTATGCCATCCCTTACTCTGAACTCTCTCGACAACCCGTTCCAGTGTCCCACTTGAGTGGATCTAGTGGCACAGGACTCTGTGTGTCACCCCACATGTGTAGAAGCTGCTGTATCATGCATTGTGGGGCAGAACAAGCATGAACTAGGTCAGTGCTGCTGCTGGCAAAGGTCTTGATGCAGGAAAGAGCTTGGAACATTTGGGGAAGTAATGAAAATGCCTAAGTGGCTGCAGTGAGGGATGCAACAATAATAAACTATGAGGGTAATGAAATCTTCCTTGTGTGCCACAATTGTCTAAGATGAGTGGGCAAAGGCACTGAAGAGGAACTTGAGGTCCCTTCATCTCAAAAGTTCTGAGATTCATCAGACCCAAGCACCTGTCTACTGTCTGTGCTCCTATGTCTGCATTCATTTTACTTGGCAAAAACTCTCCAGCTATCAAGAAGAACAAAATTCATGGCATTTGTAGAAAAATGGGTGGAGTGAGAGAAGATTATGCTGAGTGAGATCAGTCAGCCTCAGAAAATTAGGGGTCAACTGTTTTCTCTCATATGCGCAAGCTAGAGAGAAAATAGGAAACAGAAAGGACTTTAGATAAATCAAGGAGGGTGACAAATAGAATAGTGGAAAGAGATATGGGGCAGGAGGTCGGGAGGGGAAAGGGAAGAACTGATGAAAGAAACAGTTCGAGTTATATAGTACCCATCTATGAAGGTCTCACTACCACCATATCACCGTTATGGAAGGAGGGGTGGAGAGCAAGGTGGGGCTTTAAACCTGTGTGCACGTTTGTTTGTAGGACTTTGAACCTCACTGGGATGTATAGTTAGAATGCACCAATAAAAATGTGTGTGTGCGTGCACGCGCATGCACATGTCTCCTCTCTTTTGCCTCCTTTTTGAGGTCCCTATGATCAATTCAACTGTCCTGTTTACTTCAGAAACCAAACTATCAGTCTTTTTTTCTTTTCCAATAGTGATCTATATTTAACATAAGTCAGAACAAGAAGCTGTAGTTTTAACCCAAAGTACTAGGGATCCATATGGAACTTAAGTCACATAGAAGAGAGGAGAGTACAATTTTTGGAAATGGAACTTTAAAAAGATGTCATTACCCTCCTCCCATCCTTTACTCTTCTTCAAAGTGTCCTTTTTTTTTTTTTTTAATTCTACTGACTCCATTTTCTTCTATCTAAGCTTTGTCTTTTTTTTGTGTGTGTGGTACTGGGGATTGAACTCAGGGGCATTCTACCTCTGAGGTACACGTTCAGCCCTATTTTTTATTCTTTATTTTGAAACAAGGTCTCACTAAGTTGCAGAGGGCCTCACTAGGTAGCTGAGGCTGGCCGAGAACCCAGATCCTCCGGTCTCAGCCTCCCAAATGCTGGGATTATAAGCATGCGCCACCACACGTGGCCTACGCTTTGTCTTTACAGAAAAGTCAAAGGTAGGCAACCACTGAAAGAAATCACATCTAATGTGATTTCAGTGGGGATTTGAAAGAATAGTCATTTCTGACTGGGATGTCAGACACCAGAGACAAAGCCAGAGTGTGTGTGTGTGTGTGTGTGTGTGTGTGTGTGCATGTGTACCTATGCCTGCTGGTGGCATTATTAAGGCACAACCCTGGAATCTGAGCTGGGGGAGGGGATGTTCTTAGACACCAGTCACTTTAAAAAATTTCAAAGAGACATGAACCCAGCAAGTAACAAATAAATGAGAAACAACCTTCAACATAAAAAAATGGAACAATTACATAGATAATTTATTTTCAAAACCTTTTGAGAAAAATAAGTAGATATTATAAAAATAAAAGGTGAGTTTACCCACTTTGGAAAACCATGAAGCATTACACAAATGTAATGAATTGTCTTATTAATAAATAATTGCTTGGATGTTATTTGGTTTTGCACATTTAGATACACTGTCATTGAAATAAGATTGGGAACTGTTTCAAATAAGAATGTGAAATAAATTTTAGAGAGAATCTGGAAGGAAACAATTATTTTTCTCTTTCTGAACTTGTCCCAGAAAATTTATACTTGAAGTGATAATTTTAAATCAGTTTCTTTTTCTACACTAATATGATTTTAATATTAATTATCTTCTACACTAATATGTCTGGGTATTGAGATCAAGACTGGGATATAGATTTAAATCATTAAGTCCTAAGATTTCAATTCTGCAAATATATTTCAACAAAATTGACACAGGTACAATGAAATAGGTTGGAAATAATCATTTAGAGCTCATATAACATATTTACATTAGTGTTAATTATATTTATAATTACATAATATATTATATGCTATATTTAAGGTTTTTTTCTGCTTGTTTTTGTTTTGATTGTTTTGGGAGTTTTTTGGGAGGAGGGTGTTGGGATTGAACCCAGGAGCATTCTACCTCTAAGCTACATCCACAACCCTTTTTATTTTTTATTTTGAAACAGTGTCTCACTAAGTTGCTGAGGCTGGCCTCCAACCTGTGATCTTCATGACTCAGCCTCCCAGTCCTGGCATTATAGGTATGTGTCAGCACACTCAGTTTATATATACATTTTTATAAGTATTACACATTTATTTATTTTATTCTAGTTAGAAAGCTACTCTATTTATTAGGTTGGTGGGATTAAATATTAATATTGTGCTTAGAATTTTTATTTCTACCACAAATTTAACTGATTAATGAATTAGCCAGCTGGTGACCACAAGAATTTCAGTTACCGGGGTATATTTTCGCAAGTTTTCAACTGAAAGGGAAAACGACAGTGTTAGACACCACTTGGGGACTACTATTATGATAGCATATATTTAGATAAAGTAAAATTGATATTAATTTTTTGAGGGAAAATAGTCAAAATCCTGAAATATGTGGAATCCAGAATCTTTTTTTGACGAGAGTGTGCGCTGCACAGTTCTTAAACGGACGCTCGTAAGAATCGCTTGGTTTGCAAAATTGTCAAGGGACTAAATGACTTAATCAACCTTCCCCATTTTTATCTGCAGTCAATCTAAGCTTATTATTATCAAACCACTCAAGTATCGGCCCCTGATGGAACGGAACATCCTGCTAACGTGCGCAGCCTTTCCTCCCGGGAGGCGGGCATCACGCACTTTGCAATGTTCAGCTCTCACCTCCAACCTCTGCAGGTAGAAACGTGAAAGCCATTTTGAACATCATCTCATTATCCCTTCACTTTTGAACTCGGAGTTGATTACCCTTCATTTACAAGGGGACACTGTATTGAGAACTAAGCTCGACTCTCGAATGTGACACAGAGGGTACACTGTGCAGAGAGCTAAGAGCAGCAATGAAACCTTCAGGTCATGATTCAGCCTCTGCCTGTGCATTTGTATAGCATAATGGTACCTCTAGGGCCCTCTCCACCTTTAAAAATAACAAGAGATTATTGACAAATAATAATCCTTTTGTGCACACTTAGAATCCTGTTTCTTAAATCGGGAGGGGCTGTTTTCTGAAAGTGCAATAAATCCAGGTATTCAAATATAGCAGTGGTTTTATTTGTTTGTTTTTCTAGTTAGAAATCTGCTCTGTTTACCATGAGCCCAAAGGAATGAGTACATTCCTCAAAGAGACAAACTAAGGTAACCCTGATTGTGATGTTGACTTTGCTAAAGGCAATGGCCCAAAGCATTAGCAATTAAAGCCCATTTAAAAATTAATTTAATTTCAGGAGCTCCACAAACCCATAAAATCAGACACGTGCAAAATAAACAGCTACAGATGCATTTTTGAAGCCAATAGTTTTCAAAGTGGAAAGACAGATGAGAGAAGGAAGGAAAACAGCAGAGAAAGAACAGGGAATAGGCAGAGAGGGAAAAGAGAATCTGAGAGGCTTATCTTCTTTCTTTTCTTTTTTCTTTTTGCAGCACTGGGGAGTGAACCCAGGGCATTCTACCTCCGAGTTACACCCTCAGCCCTATTTTTTTAATTCTTTGTTTTGAAACAGGGTCTCACTAAGTTGTGGAGGGCCTCACTAAAGTAGCTGAGGCTAGCCAAGAACTTGTGACCCTCTTGTCTCAGCCTCCCAAGTACTAGAATTACAAGCTTGCACCACCACGCCTGGCTGAAACACTTGTCTTCAGACCCCTTCCCTCCCCTCTCTGTTTTCAAAGGCAGGATTAGTTCACTCAGTAAAGTTTCAAGATGCTTGGGCAACTTTTCCTTTCTCTTCAAAAGAAAACCACATGAGGCAGAGATATTTGAGGATGCTTCTCTGGACAAATGTGAATTTTGTGCTCATTTTCAAAACAGATCAGGGCTCTCATCTTGGCTTGGCAGAAATGAAGCAAACTACTTTATGCAGTAAAACATGGGCCAGGCTTGCCATGGACAAATGCTTCAGCCATTGCTTGCAACTTGTAGACACCAGCTTTTACGTTAGCAGATGTTGGCTTTTGGGACAAGTGAGGAATATATCAAAACACTGGTCCAGCTCTTTTTTTTTTTAATTTAGTATTTAATTTTAGGGTTAAATATTCAGTCTTAACATTTCAAAAACAGGAGTTGAAAGGGTATGGGAATGCATTTATTTGTTTGTTTGTTTGTTTTGCAGTACTGGGGATGGAACCCAGGGGCATGCTACCTCCAGGCTACACCCCCACTCCTATTTTTTATTCTTTATTTTGAAACAGGGTCTCACTAAGTTGCAGAGAGCCTCACAAAGTCGCTGAGGCTGGCCGAAAACCTGGATCCTCCAGTCTCAGCCTCCCAAATACTGGGATTACAAGCATGTACCACCACACCCGGCTTGGGAACACATTTATTTGTTTTTATTCATTTATTTTGGTTCTAGAGATTGAACCCATGGGTATTCTACCTCCTAGCTACACTCCCAGCCCCTTTTAAAATTTTCATTTTGAAGACCCTTTTTTTCTTTTTTCTTTTGAAACAGGGTCTTGCTAAGTTGCTGAGTCCAGCCTTGAACCTGCAATCCTCCTTCCCCAGCCTCTCAAGTACTGAGTATACAGGAGTGTGCCACAAGGCCTGCCTGAAACACATTTTTTTTTTTTAAAGCAAGAGCTGGGAGGTGGGAGATCTACTTGTCCAGATGTGGACAAGCATGATATCACCTACAGTACCCTGCAAGGAGCAGTGACAGTGTAAGAGCTAGAGGCGGGATAGGCATATAGGAGAGCAAAGGACATAAACACTCTTTCTCCATCTCTCCTCTCTTTGCAGAATATACACTTTCAATCAAGTAAATGACCCAGGACTGAAAATAAAATGGCCTCGGAACAGACTTAGCCTATTTATAGAGCCCTGTTCTTGAAAGACACTTTTGAGACCACTCATTCCTATCTCTAGTTGCATGCAGTAAATCCAGCCACACCTTCTTGATGGTGCTGTTTCTTATATCTCACCAGCTCACTTGCAGCTGAGGCAGGCAAGCTCTCTGCTTGGCACAGACTAGTTCTTAGAAAGTTCTGCTAAATCTTCATTCTGCTCCTTCAAGCAACAGTTTTCATACCTGGGTCAGAGAGATGTAGATCTGTGCTCAGGTAATGGAAAGACAATTACAAGTGGGTTGTTCAGCCTCCCTAATCTTGTCTCCTTTCCTATAAAGGGGAAAAACAAGTATTTCCCACAGCATAGGCTATGTTTTAGGATTAATGAGACAATGCACTTAGAAAAATACCTCACATATATAAATGCTTTGGCTATATTAGCTATTAACAATAATGTTAAAGGTGTAGTCTTGGGAGTCAGAGATGGTCCTGAATTTAAGTTCCAGCTCCACTGTGGAGTAACTGTCCTTAGATTAATTCCTCTGAGCTGTTTCCTTATGTTTGACATGTCTGTCTCATGAAGACTTTGATTTGATGAGAAAACAATGCCAAAATGTCTAACAATGTCTGGTTCTAATCATTTTCATCGTCACTTAATCAATTTCCTTCTTAAAAATAAAATATGGTGCTAGAAACAGAACAACTCCAAAGTAATGAGAATCAGGCCAAAGGGCAGTGGGAAGACCAGGTCCCTTGACCTGAACATAACATGTGAGTTAATGCAGTCTAATATTACATCTGCCTTTCCTCTTTCTACTCCTTCAAAATAAGAGTGTGAAGGAGGAAAAAAAAAAAATCTATTCATGAACCCATTGGTTTTTATCTGATTCATTCAACATAAGTCAACAAGAACATGTAAGAGACCAAGTAAGAATGTCAATGGGGGTGGCAGGTCACATGACCATGCCCTTTCTAGAAAGAACCACCACGCTCAGTTGAGGAGTAACCACTCACTCCACTCCCAGTTCTACTCCCAAGTCCGTATCCGAGGTGATGCCCTGCCCTCTGGTCTCATGGCATAGTGGTATCTGTATCCCATAATCCGCTTAATTGAATCCCATTTCTCTTCAATGGCCTTGAAATGTCCTCTATGTTATTTTTCTATGTAATTGTTCATGTTTCCCAGAGAAGTAGAATCATCTAGGTCTTCAAAATCCAGATTTCAAATTGGAAGGATGAACTACCTCTCATCAAGATGGTCGACCATAAAAGAAGCATGTACTCCCACCCAACACCTGTTGGATAGGTGTAAATCGCTTGAACTCTTTATCTATACAAGAAGGGTACTAGACTAAGCAGTAAAAATGTCCCTTCTAGCCTCCTAATTCTAAAAATTTGTAAATGCATTTTCTTGTCATTAAGAATTTCCTAGCCGGGCGTGGTGGCACACACTTGTAATCCCAGCATTTGGGAGACTGAGACCAGAGGATCCGGGTTCGCGGCCAGCCTCAGCTACCTAGTGAGGCACTCCGCAACTTGGTGAGACCCGGTTTCAAAATAAAGACTAAAAAAAAAAAAAAAAAATAGGGCTGGGGGTATAGCTGGGAGGTAGAATGCCCCTGGGTTCAATCCCCAGTACCGCAAAAAAAAAAAAAGCAAAAAAGAATTTCCTATAGCACATATATAATGCATATCATTATATATATATATGACTTGCATGATATGCATTATATATGTGTGTGTGTGTGTGTGTGTGTGTGTGTGTGTGTGTGTATAGGCAAGTAAGGTCTCTGCTTGGCACAGGCTAATTCTAATGTATCTATATCTATTAATAACCTTTGGATCAATCACAGAGAGAATCCTAAAATATTTCTCTTTTTACCCTCAAATACTAACGAGAAAATTCCTAATGTCCCAAGACATATAACTAGTCTCAAAAAAATTCTTACAGCGTACTCGGTTGCTTTTCCCACCAATTATCTCCCCTCCTCAGTGCGGTTGCTTCCAAGTTATGAAACCCCACAATGTGGGGTTCATATATATATATATATATATAATATTGCCATGTTATTGAAAGGAAGCCAGGCCCTATCTTGCCCCAGAGGGTAAATGCTTATTGACTGTGGTTAATCATCATTATAATCCCCTTAGCAGTGATTGACTTAGGGAAGGGCAAGTGATTGTAATTCTGGTCTTCTGCCCCTTCATTCAGCTGTGGAAGGTGATGCCTGGAGCTTTTGCAGCCATCTTGTAATTACAGGACTATAAAGCTGAGTACTAAAGGAAATACACTAAAGCAGAGCAGAGAGGAAAATTGGAAAACACACAGTTCCTTCTTGTCATTACTGAGTGACTGCATTTAACTAATCCACTTGTTATCTCAAACTTAATAGTCTTCTTTTTTTTCCAGATAGTGTTTTTCAAACTATAAATGGCCTACAATAAACTTGTGGGTCTTGTTAAGAAGCAGATTCTGATTGCCTGGGCTGGGGCTGTGGATTCTGCAATTCTTTACTGATTGGTTTTCAGCTTTTAAATTTTTGTATTTATTATTTATTTATTTATTTATTGTTGTTGGCACTAGGGATTGAACCCAGGGGCATTCTACCTCTGAGCTACACCCCCAGTCCTATTTCTTTTGTGTGAGTGTGTATGTGTGTTGTGCGTGGTACTGGGGATGGGATCCAGGGGCATTCTACCTCCAGGCTGTACTCCCAGACCTATTTTTTTATATTTTATTTGGAAACAGGGTCTCAGTAAGTCATGGAGGGCCTCACTAAGTTGCTGAGGCTGGCTTTGAACCCGTGATCCTCTTGTCTCAGCCTCCTGAGTACTGCGATTACAAGCATGCACCACCACGTCCAGCTCTATTTCATTTTTTATTTTGAAACAGGTTCTGGCTTAGTTGCTGAGGCTGGCTGTAAACCCTGTGATCTTCCTGTCTCTGCCTCCTGAGTACTGGGATTACAAGCATGTACCACCACACCCAGCTCTATTTAATTTTTTTTTTTTGAAACAGGGTCTGGCTAAGTTGCTGAGGCTGGCTTTGAACCTGCAATCCTCCTGTCTCAGCCTCCCCAGTATTGGGATTACAGGCCTGTGTCATCACGCCCAGCTGCATTCTGTAATTCTGACAGGCTTGCAGTTGAGGCTTGGACCTGAGGCCAAACTTTGAGGAAGAAGTGTTCATTTTTTAATTACTGGTATCTGTATCCTAAAGGAAACAATCCTGCATCTAGTACTTTCTCTCATCACATTTTACCTATGTGGATAAAACCTATCTGAGGAGGACCTTAAATTTTTCAACATCAGTTTCAGTCCCTGTTAACCTGCAGCTCACGATTCACTCCATCCCGCTTGCTCCAGTATTCCCCCATCACCGGCACCTTCTCCTTCTTTCCCACCTTAACTTAGGTGTCCATGTCCGTGAGCCCTGCGCCCACAACATGAAAACAGAATGCTGGGTGCTTCCCCAGCTCCTGCCCACTGAACGTGCCAGCACACCTGGCCCCAAGGTGGAGCAGCTGGGTGCGCCTCCTCCCCTGCCATCTCTAGCTCGACAGAGAAACGGCTCGCTCAGGCGCTTTTGCAAATCAAAACCTTTTCATTCTGAATTTGGTGATTCACCCTGAATGGCGTCTTCTTGGAAAGTCTCTAATGCGCTATTGTGCCCAATGGGTAAAGTTGGCCTGTCTCCTTGACAGCCTCTTCTCCTGGCGGGGGCCAGGCTGGGGGAGGTGCGAGGCCCAAAGAAAAGGGTTCTGTACAAAAGGCCTCCCCAGCTGGTCCCGCAGCCAGACCAGTATACCTGCGTGGGAAGAGCTGTCTGCGCCCTCCCGGGTATCACCACCCCCTTCGTGCATCTCATCGCCTCTGGAGAAGTAGGTTTCAGCAGGTCTGGGGATGGGGCTTGTTTTTTAACAAGGCATATGTACAAAGCTTCCATACTAGGAAAAAAAAAAATGTGGAGGAGGCAGACACTCCAAGGCCAGGCCAAATTTGCTTTTCCCCAAAGCAAAGAGAGACAAAGGAAATCACATGCGTACCTCCCTGACACAAAGGGCATGTGTTTACCTTCCAGTTTCAAGCCAGTGAACTCAGCTCATTATCTCAGGAGCTGGTCACTAATTCTATCCAGTTTTAAAAAAAAGAAAGAAAGAAAAGAAAAGAAGAAATGCTGACGATCCCATTCACATAGTGGGAATCTCATCTTTGTGTTCAGAGTCAACTAACATTTCTTTTAGTGCCAGACATGATGTGAGCAGGAACTTTTGCATATTATTATCTTATTTAATCTATTCCACAACCACCCCTGTTGGGTTGGTATTTGATGCTTGAATTAGGCAGGAAAAAAAAAAAACAGAAACAAAAACAAAAACCCAGCATCTGAACAGTGCAGATTGAGGCCAAGGAAGAGGTTTTTCGCAAGAGGAAAAGGTGAAATTGCTTTGGTGAACTAGATTAAAAAGTGCTGGAGCCATTTTAAAGCAAGCAATACTTTTTTTGTGTATGTGTGTGGTGTTGGGGATTGAACCAAGGGGCATTCAACCTCTGAGCTATACCCTTAGCCCTATTGTATTTTATTTTGAAACAGGGTCTCACTAAGTTGCTGACAGCCCCACTAAGTTGCTGAGGCTGGCTTTGAACTTGCAATCCTCTTATCTCAGCCTCCCAGATACTGAGATTACAGGCCTGTGCCACCACGCCCGGCTCCAGCAATACTTTTTGCTCTACACAGTGGAAACAGGCCTTTCCTGGCCCATGCCTTTCAGTAGTGCCATTCTGCCTTTTGCAGACAGAAGGACTGACTGCTAGAACCTCGCTGTGTTGGTTCCCATTCCTGGATTCACAGCCCACATCCACAAGTTCAAGCCAGGACCATCTGATCACCGCTTGTCAAGGCAGCCACCAGCAGCTCTCCTGACTTTGTTAAAGTTGGACTAATCATCAGTATTTTAAAATCTAGAGATGTCACATAAAAATCTGGATTTCTGAATTCTCCAAAGAAAGCAGAAGTCCCGGATGTGTTGCACCAGGGCACAATGGCTCTTACCTCTGAGTAGTGGAAGCCCTTTTTATTCAGGGAAGGTGGTCTCCAGCTGCCACAACTGAAGCTCTCCCTACTGTCTCTCCAACACGGGACCAGTGTCACTTGCCAAATACCTGTCACTCTGCACTAAACTCTTTCAACTTCAGAACTATTGGGTTTTGAAGGCAGTGAATTGCTTGCTGCAGGGGATCTGTCGGGGGCATTGTAGATTTAGCATCCCCAGCCTCTTCCCATGATATACTTATAGCACCCCTAACTCCAAGTTGTGATAACCTCAAATGGCTTCAGACATTGCTACATGTCCCCTGGGGGAGGACAGAGCAGACTGTCCCTGGCTGAGAACCACTGTTCAACATAAGCCTGGTCTTCTTTACCTAGGCTCCTTGCTAACTCCAACAGTGCTTCGTATGATAATGCTGCAAGTTCCCTTTGTCCTTCCTTTATAATGCATGCCTGGGTGAAGCCACATATGAAATATGAAGTGCCAGTCATTTATACCTTCAAGTTTCCAGATCCTTTTTTTTTTTTTTTTTTTTTTTTGGTACTAGGGATACACCCTCAGCCCTTTTTCTTTTTCTTTTGAAATAGAGTCTTGCTAAGTTGCTGAGGATTTAACTATGTTGCTCAGTCTGGCCTCAAACCTGCAATCCTCCTGTCTCAGCTTCCCAAGTACTGGGATTCCAAGTGTGTACCCCCACACTTGGTTCCAGATTAAGTGTGTATGTGTGTGGTGGGGGTAACGGGATTGAACCCAGGAACATTCTACCTCTGAGCTATACCCTTAGCCCTATTTTATTTTCTTATTTTGAAACAAAGTCTTACTAAGTCTCGGAGGGTCTTACTAAATTGCCGAGGCTGGTCTTGAACCTGTGATCCTCCTTGGTTCAGCCTCCCAAGTACAGTGATTACTGGCGTGTGCCACCCTACCAGAATTCCAAATCCTTTCTTTAGGGAAATGAAAAAGCAAAGCCTGAAACCACAGTATCCTGGAGGAAGGTTGGTAAGAAAATGTGATTTTAAGAAAGAAAGAAAGACAGCAAAGAGAAAGCAGCCAATGGGTCGAAGCATTTTTAGAAGCACCACCCAGCTGGCATCCATCTGAAACCCGGTTTTATGGGGATCAGCTGTGCTTGTTCTGAACTTGCTGCTTGGAGGGAGGAGGAGAAGAGATTTCCACAAGTCCACCCCCTCCAGCCTTGCCCCATGATCCGCCTCATCATCTCCTGATGAAACTGAGATGCGGTCATATTCTTGTTTTAACTAGCTGTTCTGGCAGGGGTCGTTTTCCAGAACTGACACCTCTCATGTTGGCAGCACAGGTAAGAAAAACATACCCATTTGCCAGCTCCCCTCACTGTCTACCCTAATTAGAAAGGATGTTGCTGCTCCTTTCAAAACAGCAGTAGAGGTGAAGGGGGTGGTGGAGGGAAATTGCCCCTGCATGTCCTCTTAGCGGGAGCTTTGGGATCTCGAGGAGGGCACGCTCTAGGACAGGCAGGATGTGAGGACTTTGACACTGGACAAACCAACTGTCCAAATTGTAATGGAGCAGTCACAAGAAACTCAGACTCCCCAAACCTACAGAATGTGGCTGAAACAGTACCCAGAAGAGATACAAGAGGAAGAAGGCTGAAAAGCTGGAATAATGGCAACATCATGTCAGAAAAGCAGAAGGAATTGATAAGAATAAAAATCATGTGTTTTTAAAAATAGCAATCAGTGGCACTCAGGGATAGACAGGAGAGAAATACATCTGAAAAAATATGGGCTGGGGATGTACCTTAGTGACTCAGCACCTGCCCAGCATGCACAAGTCCCTGGGTTTGATCCCTAGCACAGCAAAAATAAAATAAACAGTAGAAGTTTAAAAATAAATAAAAATAAGAATCAATAAAATAGACAGATCTGATGGGTTTGATAAAGAAAAAGATACCAAAGTCATAACATATCAAAAACATAAGCTATGAAAATGGACACAAATATAATCATAGATAAGATTTTTTTTTTAATTCTAAGATATAAGAGACCTTCTCTGTTCTGGACTAGTCAAACCTTACCTGAAACACTTTGCTTGTTCTGCAAACAACAACAAAGACTTTCCTGTCATACTCTATGCCTCTCTGTTATAGCATCTGTCGCAATATATATATTTTTGGTTTTTCTCACCACTAGCCCCAGAACTCTTCTGTGAGGGAACTTTACCTTGCTTATTTCTGTACTTCAGCTCTAGACACGCCTGGTGTATTAGCATTTTGTCCCTGGGACCAAAAGTGCCTGACGAGAACAACCTAGAGGAGGAAAGGTTTACCTTGGCTCATGGTCTCAGGACTTGGGAGTCCATGGTCAGTGGGCAGAATATCATGGCGGAGGGGCGTGACAGGGGAAAGCTGCCCACTTCATGACAGCTGGGAAGGAGGGAGAGGAAGAGGGAGGAGGAGAAGATGAGCCATTCCAGAGCCTGCCCCCAATAACCTGCTGCCTCCACCAGATCCCACTTCCCAAGTGCTCAGCTCTCAAGCTCTCAATGGATGAATCCACTGACAAGGTCCAAGCCCTCACCAACGAATCATCGTCAAAACGGCCCACCTCTGAACCTGGCTGCATGGAGGACCATGCTTTCAACCCAGGAGCGTTGCGAGGGACACTCCAGCTCCAAACCATTATACCTGGCATACAGTGAGTGCACCGTAAGTATTTGATGAATAAACGAATTCAGAGAAAAGTAATGGGGAGACGAAAGGGCTGACAAGTCCATGATGAGGGATGATTGGGAGAAAGAGAGATATCTGATCTTTAAAAGGGACGGTCATAGAACACATCACAGCTGACCTTAGAAATGCCAAGGGCTGTCATGGTGAAAAAGAATTTGACTTTTCTGTACAGACCCACGGAGTAGAACTCAGACCAGCGTATGTAATATAAACAGGCAAGATTCAAGTGGCAGAAGGACCAATTGAATTCTTTCAACTTATAAGATGCCATGCTTCCCAAGAAGCTTCTATTTAAATTGTTTAAAGGTAAATTTAAAAAAAGTATGTCTTACTACTTTCAAATTAATTGTAAATCTTCCTGCCTGTCTTCACATACACAAATCCCTACCTCACCCCCAAACCACTAGCAGACAGCGTAAGACTCTAATAGAGGATTCTTATCTATGGTCAAGGACTATTTAGGGAACTGGGCTCAGTGGTGTAATTCTTGTTAATACTTGGGAGGCTGAGACAGGAGGATCACAAGTTTGAGCAACTTAGCAAGTCCCTATTTCTAAATACAAAATAAAAAGGGATGGGGGTTGCCATGCAGTGGTGGAGGGCTACTGGATTCCACCCCCAGTACTGCAAAGAGAAAAAAGAACTGTTTGGGGCCAGCTTAGGGTTATAAACCTTGTACATACTACTATGATATCCATCAAACATCCAATTATGGAAATAACCCTCATCAGGTTGGTATGAAGCCTGATTCTAGCAAGGCTAAATATTCCACTAAGCTGCCTGCCAGACGCTGCTAGTATCAACATTCTGTTCCTCACTCTGAAATGCAGTTTAAAATCAATCCAGCTTTTTCTCAAATACCAGGGCCACCTGTTTAAATCTTCTTTTCTTCTATGCCCAGCATGAAGATATTCCTTCCAGAAAATTTGAATTAATGACTTTTTTTCTTCATCAACTCCATTAAGAGTAGAGATCACGCTGAGGTTTTTAGCCTGATCAGAGTCCCCAGCCACAGATACTTGCAAGTGTTTTGTTCTTTGGGCAAACACACACACTTGATACGCTCACCTCAAGTTATATTTTCTATGAATATCACTTTCAGACAAGACATGCAATTACTAAAGTTGTGTCTGATATTTGTAATTACTTAGGCTTATACCTGTGGTGAATGGGTTTCACACTAGAGAAATTGCAAATTGCTTAAAATCCAGGTGGAGGGGTGGAGGAGTATTCTCAGAAGTGTTTATTGAAAATCTGACAGCACGACAAACCTGGCACCTTAGAGAATTAGTAAGAATCAGAAACTGAACATTTTTTTTTTACCTGCTCAAATTCAAGATAGTGATTGTGTGTATTTGCATATATACGTATATACTGCAAATATGCATGCATGCATGATATACACTTATTATCCAGAACAATCACTGCTAGCACATCCCTTGGGTTGTATTCCTGGACTCCTGACTTTGCTGTCATATCCATTACTTCCCTCCTCAAAGTCTAACTCCTCACAATGCCAAAAATTGGGGGAATGTGCAAAATACGTGACAAATGTCTGTCAACCCTCTTGGTTTCTTATTGAAATCACTAGAATAAAAGTTAATGCATAGGAAATTATGTTTAATAAGCCAAATCAACAAGAAGCAGATCAACGCTGAAATACCTCTGTGCTATATTTGGATCCTAAATGCCCTCCCCCCCAAATGTCCACATGTGAAAGCCTAAGTCTCTGATGTGCTGCTATTGGGAGCTGGTGGAGCCTTGAGGGTAGGGCGTAGGGGCAGGTCTGTGGGTCACAGGGAGTGTGTCCTTGAAGGGAACTGTGGCGCCTTCTCTTGCTTCCTGGCCATGAAGCTTTTGCTCCACCACATGCCCCCACCATGATGTACTGCCTCACCACAGGCCCAAAAGTAACCTCCAAAGCTGTGACCAAAAGAACCTTTTTCTCTTTATAAATTGATTGTCTCCAGTATTTGTTATAGTAACAGAGAATGGATTAATCTATCTTATGTCACCAAACTCCCAGGCATGTTCTAGTTGAAGAAAGGACAGGTCTTTTTGAGTTGATTTCTTTGAATTGTGAAATAAACTTGGTGGGAGGCCATGGACTTGGACTGGCACCTGTACCAGGACCAACAGACCCAACCAATATACAGTTTAGTCATAGAAAGTGGGATTTTGTTGCTTGCAGAAGGCCCTGTCCCTAAGCAACTGATCAAGCTAAAAACAACTAACTAGTTAAGCTGTACCTGATTGACTAAGCTGTAGCTAACTAAACTGTTTCACAGACCTCACTCTTTTCCTCCTATAAATGCTGCCCGATCACATCATTGGTTAGAGTTCTCAGGACCTGCTTTGGTTCTGGGAGCTGCCTGATTCATGAACCATTTTTATTTTGTTTTGCTTTGCTCAAGTAAACGCTACTAAATTTAACCAGTTCAAGGAACTTTTCTTTTAGCAGTAGACATGTTCCATAATGCAGGGCTCTCTGACCAACCCAAGAGTCTCTGTAGTGACCATCACAAACATTCCTTACAGAAACTACAGGTAAGTCCATGATATATCCTAATCTTGGTGCTTAGTTCCTGGAATTTTTCGGAAAGGTGCTTTCACTCTTCATAGCATTAAGAGGATTCTCTTTTCCCCCCAGAGGATTCTCTTTTCCTTCTGTGGTTATTGTGATATCTCTCTGTCTCTCTCTCTCTCCCCCTCTTTTGAGGTACAGTGCTGGGTATCAAGCTCTTGGGCTTTGTGCATGCTAGGCAAGAGCCTTACCACCAAGGTACACCCAGCCTGCCTCATCTCTTTCTTGTTTTTAACTTTTTGCTTTGTACAGAGACCTCTGCAGAGAGTATTCACTTGAAATTTGTGTTTCTAATTACTCCATTGGACACACACACACACACACACACACACACACACACACACACATTTTCCCAGAGTATCTGGTTATTTTATCATTGTCTTACTAATGAGTTTTTTATGACATAGATGATGGATGGATAGATAGATAGATAGATAGATAGATAGATAGATAGATAGATAGATATAGTGATAGGTGGAGAAATAGAAGATAGGAGATAGAAAGGCAGATGATAGAGAATCAGTTATCCTCTGCTATATCAAAGTTCTCAAAAGCTTAAAATGCCCTTTAAAAAATGACTCAGAGGAGGACAATACCCCATGGAAGGAAGACAGTATGTTCTCTATACTTTCCATCTTCCCCTACAGAAGCCTAAAGGGCCATTTTTCAGTGACCCCCACCAAATCAGCAGTCCTTCATGAGCACTCAGCTTAGTCAATCAGATGCCACCAAAGACACCGAACCTGGCGGCCATGATGGCAAGACAGGGTGATGGTGAAGACTGCGTGCCATCACCGGTAACATCCCTGACCACTCTGCCATCAGTGCAGCAGGATGGCTACACCATCCTCACCGTGATCATCATTTGTCTCTGTCCCCTTACCAGGCATGGTTACCCAGCGTTCCTGGGAGTTCTATGTGATAACCAGTATGCTTTTCTTTTCATTTTCTGTTTTTTTTTTTCTTTTATTATGAAGATTTGCCAATTTAAAAATCAAATAGAAGTAAAAGATTTATGAAGAGAAACACCACCTCCTGCTCTCTTTATCAGCCCTTTCCACCCTCCAGCCATGCTCCTCGGACATGATCACTTTCACCTTCTTTGTCTCTCCCGGAATTGATCTCCACATTTGTTCCTAAATACTATGCTTGGCACTGCTGGTCTTGGATTTATCAGTATTAGACAACATCTATTGACTTTCTATTTTACCCGATGAGGCAATTAGCCCCTCTACCCCATTTCCTCTTGCCTTTACCCCATCTTCCAAATACATTTATATGACACCTTTATTTAAATCAATAGATAGCATCCACATTACCATTGTATACAAACACCCATTTGCTAGTATATTCTAACCATCTTCTTTCTCCTGCACAATTTCCATGTCACTTTTTAGAGTTGCTGGTGGCTTTCTGTATACTAGCCATTGATGTTTCCCTAAGCTTGGTTATATAATACTTTCAGCATTTTCCCCCCCAAATGCTCTAACATATCAATTCGCTCAGATCCTCTTTTCTCTTTAGGGATTTGATGTTTATCTGGTGACTCTCTTTCAACTTGGCAGCTTTCCTCTGATAGTTTCAGGACTTTGGCTGTCCATACACTGAGCATCTAAAACCAATGAGAAATAACAGTATGGAGGGTCCAGACCCTGGTAGGTTTCCGTACAGAGCAAATGGAAGCAAAGTCTGCTGTTTGTTGGTGAACTCCTAGGTCCATGGAAGCTGTTTCCTAGGGTTTTTCAACATCTCCAGAATAGAATCCTCCAATCTCCTTCACTGAGTCTACACCTGGCTGCTGACCTTCTCAGGGCAGAGAAGCAAGGCATCCTACCAGGGCCAGTCACATAAACTGTAGGGCAAAATGTAAATGTGGCTCTCTTGCTCTAAAAGCAGAAAAAGTGCTATTAAAGTTACCAATATATAAAACTACTTTTTCTTCTACAGGCTCTCTCTTTCTTAACTTGGCACGGTGGGCTTTTTTGTTTTGTTTTGCTTGTTTGTTTTATTTTATTTTTTACTGTTTAAAGTTGTTCTAAGTAAATAAAAAATTTTAAAAGTTAAAGCTATTAGCATGAATTTTACTGTTCGATCTTATATTATACAATGCCATTTTGTTGTTGTTGTTCTACTTGTACTGGGGATTGAACCCGGGGCATTCTACCTCTGAGCTACCCCAGCCCTACTTTATTTTTATTTGGAAACAGGATGTCACTAAATTGTGGAGAGGCTCACTAAGTTGTCAAGGCTAGTTGTGAACCTGCAATTTTCCTGCCTCAGCCTCCCCAATATTAAGATTATAGGCATGTGACACCATGCCCAGCTTCAATGCCCGGTTTTAAGTGCATATAGAAGAATATCTAACACAGAAGCAGAATCACTGAAACTACACAATTTTTCTTTTCATCACTTGCACTTGCATATATATTTTGTTCTTCCTAGGAGACTATTCATATTTTCTCATAGGAAAAGGCTTAATGATTCTGGAAGTTAGAATAGTATTATAATGTGCATTCCTGATGCACAATGAATATTTGTTTTTTGCCTTGCCTTTGTTGTTGTAAAAATCTGTTAAGGAGAAAGGATAATTTCAAGTGCAAGGAACAAGACAGAAATACTGGACTCTCGCTGGAAAACAAGAGAGAGCTCATTCCACTCTTGTCTACCTCCATCTGCTCCGCCCAAAAGAAAATGCCCTTGGTGCTGCCACTACGCTCCTGCAAAGGAACTTGTGAAAGGGAGATGAAATCTTCCCAGATGCTCCAGAGATTCAGGTGACAAGGTGGCATGTATCCCCTCCACCATCACACCACTCCCTAGAGTTGGCCATCCATAGACCTCTCCTTAAAGAAAAGAACCGATTTGCCTCACTTCCAGCATGTACACACACTGACGTGCAGGTAGAACCTCCTTTCACTAACAAACCTTCCAAGAGCCCTGTTGTTACCACTCACTTCACAGCTGAAAGGACCCAGCCACAAAGAAACACCTGCCTCCAATTGCACGGATCTTCAGAAGCAGGAACAACTGTAAAATCCCCCGTCCCCTGGACAAGACTCTCTCCAGAGTGCAGGAAGTGTCAGGATAACCTTCCAGCCCCATTGTTAGCCCTTGCTTTTTTGACTAGTTTTCTTGGCACACTGGCTTATAAAGAA
This sequence comes from Graphiurus murinus, assembly GCA_004027655.1. NCBI lineage: Eukaryota > Metazoa > Chordata > Mammalia > Rodentia > Gliridae > Graphiurus > Graphiurus murinus. Next base: position 137,886 of record PVLC010001474.1, read on the forward strand.
ACATGGCTCCCGTTGCGTGTGTATGCAGGAGGGTACAGGGAGGAGGCTTTTGTTTTGTTTTTCATGATAAACAAAAATAGCCATGCCAAGTCAATAAAAAGTAACTGTACATTTTTTTAAACTCTTTGGATTTGCCCTTGGAAAATGTCATCTACCGACAGCAGTTGGATATTTTTTTCTAGGGGACTAGCACAGACGGTCTTGTATTTGACTCCCTGGAACCAAGGGTATTTTCTTTGGTTCAGGACCAAATGGAAAACCATGATTGCTTTCTGAGACACAAGAGCTTTATTCTGAGAAGGAATCAGACACCCAGGGACAGAACAGTGTTCTCAGGCAAACCTGAGTCAGATAAGCCTGTTTTTAAAATCCCCAATTCCAACCCCAAACAAATCTCTCTAAAGTTTAAGTCAGTGTGAAATGTGTGATGTATCTCCCACTTCCAGTGTCCTCTGTGCTTGATGAGGCAAAAGAAAGGAGACAGCAAGTGCTTAGCTGCCTCCTGGAGGGTACTCATGGAAATCAGGAGGAGAATGGAAAGTGACATGTACAGGGAAAGTCAGGGAATTAAAATTCTTGCATCAGGAAAAAAGTAGCCCCTGGGGTGAATTAATCTTCAAGTATGTAAAGAGTAAGTAGCTGCAAGATGTCATCTGATTTCCTATAATAAGGGCAGCACACAAATTACTACATCTGAATCACTATCCCTACAACAAAATTATGCAATGAGGGAAGTGGAACTGGGTGTTAAATCAGGACTCAGCCTAGCTCTCTTCCAACCAAGGCACCAATATATTTGGTAAAAGATATCCTAAACAATATGAAACAGATCCCACATGCAGAGTTTACAAAAAAAAAAAAAAAAAAAAAAAAAATTCTGAGGAGTGATTCTACAATTTCTGAGCCCTCTCATTTATTTTGAAAATAGGAAGCTTCATGATGGTGCCCAGCTGTAATCCCAGTACTCGGGAGGCTGAGACAGGAGGATCACAGGTTCTAGGTCAGCCTTAGCAACTTAACAAGACCCTGTTTTAAAAAAATAAAATATAAAATAAAAAAAGAATGAGGGTATAGCTTGGAGGTAGATTGCCCTTGGGTTCAATCCCCAGTAGCAAAAAGAATATAGGAAAGGATGGACAGAAGGGAGAGAGGGATAAATAATGAAGCAGTCCTTCTGGGGGTGGCAGATGACATGCTACTATGGTTTTAAGGTGTCCCCAAAATTCATATGTTGGAAGCTTACTCCCCAAATTCGTATGTTGGTGGTATCTGGAGGAGGGGCCTTTGGGAGGCAATTAGGATTAGAGGAGGTCATGAGGGTAGAACCCCATGAGAGCATCAGTGGCTTTAGAAGAGAGACCTGAGCTAGCAGCTTTCTCTGTCTTGCCATGTGATGCCTTCCATCAGGTTTTGATGCTATGAGAGGCCATTACCAGATACCAGTACCATGCTCATGGTCTTCCCAGCATCTAGAGCTGTAAGCCAAATGTACTTCCGTTCCTTGTAAATGACCCAGTCTCAGGTAGTTTGTTATAGCAACTGCAAATCGACAAAGGCAAAGACACATGTCTTGAGTAGATCTTTCTGGAAAAGGATGGAAGCAGAGAGAGAGCACCCTCTGTCACTTCAAGTCTAGGCAGGGGCTTTCATAGGACTCTTAGAAGATCTAGAAATGGGTTTCCTTTAGTCAGGAAGTATAGAAGATTGGTTCCTCATTCATCACACAGAAAGCTTAAGCAGTCTATAGAGGCAGGTTTGAGATGACATTGGGATTAGTCTTCTCTCCAGCAAGGGATATAAAAAGTATCTCTGTGGACCAGTTACGAGCTAAATGTTTGTATTAGATTCTGTACACCAGGTTGGAGTGTGGTGGGGCTCAAGATGCTAGAGATGAATCCACCAGAACTACATCCTGACTTATATTTAGCTGTGAAGATATTTTAATGGCATCTTGGCTCTAAAAATAAACGAAGTTGGAAATTTTAAATAAGACCAAGGAAATGAGGAAGAGAAGGAGGAGGAGGAGGAGGAGGAGGAGGAGGAGGAGGAGGAGGAGAAGAAGAAGGAAGAGGAGTATAATGACAACTTGCTTGATCTTAGATTTGTTCAGAGCAAAGTGAGATGCAGAAAAATCAGTTATAAAGTTTAAAATCAGATGCCATACTACTGATATACATAAAGAGAAATTAAGAGTTTTGAGGCAAAACCAGCTGTCAGACAGGTAGAAAATATGATATAGCTCTTGAGAAAAGAGAATGCTCCTGGAACAGATGGGCGCACCTCTGAGCTTTATAAAGCATTAACTAGCTGTTTAAATAAGTCCTTAGCAGATGTTTTCAATGCAATTTTGGAGGTGAAATGGAAAAAACAAAGTCCAAGGCACAAGGAGAATTGATATCACAAATAAGAGACATACCTGAATTTAGAGTGCAAGTTTTTGCTCCCAGTTTTTTGTTTTTAAGACTAGACACAGTATTTGTAACAAATGGGGCATATTACTGAAATATACAATTAAAGTCATACACACTGTGATATTAGCCTTAGAAGAAACAAGAAACACACTTAAAGAATAGTTATAATGGAAGCTACTTGATATTTACAGCTATTCATCTAAGACTAAAAAAGATGAGCAAACATCCCTATCTACATTTTTATACTTGTTTAATATGTTTATAATGAATAAAGTTTTGGTTTTTTGTTTTTTGTTTTGTTTTTGTGGTACTGGGGATTGAACTCAGGGGCATTCTACTTCTGAGCTACACCCCCAGCCCTATTTTTTATTCTTTATTTGGAAACAAGGTCTCGTTAAGTTGCAGAGGGCCTCACTAGGTAGCTGAGGCTGGCCTCGAACCCGGATCCTCCGGTCTCAGCCTCCCAAATGCTGGGATTACAAGCGTGCACCATCACGCCTGGCTATTAATAAACTTTTAAGGATGGAGATAAATCACAAAGGAAGAAAGAAAAAGAATGCTCATAGGTCAATGATAGATGTATTCATTGTCAGTACTGTATTAACATACTTAAAAAGTATAGAGTTCATAGAAATTAAAGGGACAGTGAGTTTTCTAGTCTGGTGTCTCTCATGCATACACACTTAAGATCAGCAAAGGTTTATCAAGTGTCTTTAAGTGCCAGACAGTAACTCAGTAACTCAGGAAAGGAGATAAATTAACACCAGTCCCTACATCAAGGAAAGGAGCTAACCTTCCCTTGTGGCTGCTGTCCTTACTGCTGGTACCTACTGTTAAATGATTTTACCCATAAATGCTGCACCCACACCTTTAGTCACCAGCCTGTATGGTGTTAAAGGTGGGGAGCTAAAGAGATGGAGTGGGAAGTAGGTATGAAGACTCCATTAAAGAGGAAGACTGGACTGGGGAAACTTATAGGACTATCACTCTGGGATGGAGAACCATATATCTGACTACTACTCCCCATAACTTCAACATTGCTCTAGTTAGATACACGACCCCCCAAGGCCCATGTGTTGAAGGCTTGGTCCCCAGTCTGTGGGGTTAAAAGGAGGTGGTGGAGTCTTTAAGAGGTGGAGCCTTGTGGGAGGAAGTTAGGTCACTGGGAGCATGTCCTTGAAGGGGAGATTGAGACCTCGGCCTCTCCTCTTTCTCTCTCTTTGCCTCCTGCTGCCATAAGGTGAGCAGTTTCCTTCCACACACACTGCCACCCTGATATTCTGCCTTGCTAGACTCCAAGTAATGGAGCCAACTAACCTTGGTCTGAAACTTCTGAAACCAGGAACCAAAATAAACCTTTCTTTCTTGCAAACTGATTCTCTCTGGTATTTTGTCACAGTAATGGAAAGCTAAGATGGACACCATGACTGCATGCCATTACTTACAGAGAGAAGAGAAATGGAGAGAAGGGAAGGAAGACAACTCTGTACATATGAAATAGGTATTGTGAAACAATGCAGAATAATCCAGGGGTGAAAAACATTAAAATATAAGGAAAAAACAATGGATTAAACCTACTACATTGTCATTTTTCACATGGAAGTGGCCACTGAATCCAGCACAGTAGGATGGGTTGTTTGTTTATTTTTCTCCCCTGCATAGCTCAGGATCAAAGCCTAGGCTTTGTCACCCACTAGATGTGTGACCTCTACTGTTCATTTTCCTCTTCTACAAAATAGGAACAAAAAAAGCACCCACCAAGCCGGGCGTGGTGGCGCACGCTTGTAATCCCAGCATTCGGGAGGCTGAGACCAGAGGATCCGGGTTCGCGGCCAGCCTCAGCTACCTAGTGAGGCACTCCGCAACTTAGTGAGACTCGGTTTCAAAATAAAGAATAAAAAATAGGGCTGGGGGTGCAGCTCGGAGGTAGAATGCCCCTGAGTTCAATCCCCAGTACCGCAAAAAAAAAAAAAAAAAAAAAAAAAAAAAAAAAAAAAAAAAAAAAAAAAAAAA